>JAQGAY010001740.1:0-13004 GCA_034698085.1 Polydesmus angustus
ATATTAGAAGAGTAAATATTAATTTGATTTCTCTTCAATAATAATGAAGTGAATCGTATGGCAGGCAATTTATGAATTATTATATTAAAAATATATGACGCGTGGAGATGAAATTAATATGATGATAACAAAAATATGATATGCAAAGCTAAACTGCGCTCAATAATAATTTATTGATTGCAATTATTATATTTTTAATGTAAGCTATTTTTATAATGGCCACTATTGCGTTGATTTTGCTTTTAAAATCTGCAGTTTGAATTTTATGCAAATGAGATTTTATATTTTCGTAACTTGCACTTACATAAAAATCAATAACAGTTGAAGAGTTGAATTTCAACAGTGACTTATTAAATTGATTTATACTTTTATAACTGAAAATGTAAATGTTGTTATTATTATTTCTTTTATATATATATTTTTTTATTATTATTTTGCGCTCTCAGCACATTATTACATAGGGAAAATCTATAATCAATATATTCAGTGTATCATAAATAAATATTTTTAAACGATTATATGCAGGTTTTTTAATTTAAATTTCGGGATTTTTCAATGCGGTGCATGTATAAGAAATTATGAATGAACGCATCTATTTTATTGTTGTATAACGCCACAATAATTTTTATTGTTTTCGAGAAAATAATCACGAACTGTATTGGTATAAAAACATTTAAAAAGTTACTGATTTAGTTATTTGACTGAAAAAAATTATAAAATAGGTTCCAAATTAATGCTATAGCCATTTTGTTATTTATAAAAGTTTTCTTATTTTCTCCCAATATATTTTTTTAAATAACGAATTGCTATTATCAAAAATATAAATTAAGCATTATTTGAAGTTCGTTGTACCGTCCTTATTCATTAAGCAATTTTTTCGTTTATAAGAAAAAACTAATTATCATCGAATTCGATTCAAATTTTTTTTTAGAATAATAAAATAAAGGAAGGAGATTGTAGTTTAAATAATAATATAACGCAGACAAGGCTGCAATTTTAATGGGTAGTTTTTTAGATACTAAATATGGCTTGATGGTTATTTTCGTTGTTCGACGACGAAGCTTCTGACAACCCTAATAATATCCGATACTAATCCTTATGATCACCTAATTCAAATTGCTATCGAAGAATAAGAAATAGATACTAAAAATGAGATTTTTTTTTTACTATTATATTCTTATGTTATTTATTCTCGAGATGAAACAACCTCGAGGGATTTTATGACGAAGCCCAGTACAACATCCCGAACTCCGGATACCAACTTGTTTGTTCGACTTTTATTATTACTATTATATTACATTCGGATGAGAGGTGTTTCACATCTTTGCCCTCAAACTATTTTCCCGCCTCTTATTTTTTTCTTTCCACTTTTCATCTTTTACCGATAACATTTTTTTTTGCCTAGTTACTTCTGATTCGTTAGCAGGGAAGAGTCGATACAACGAACGTTAATACTCCGAGTAATAATTTGTAATAAATTCTCTGTTTAACGAAATTAATTTTATTAAATGTATCGTTTGAAATTATTAGAATTTCAATGTAACTTATTTTTATTAAAAGGAAAGTCACAGAACGAATTTTTTAAAAACATTTTCTTTAACAAAAACAAGTTTTTGCTGTGTGAAATAAAATTTCTTAGTTTTCTCATATTCTCCTAGTTCTCAATAGAACGGTCAAGCACAGTTCATCTCAAAAAAGTTCGTTATATCGACATTTTACAGTATAATTTTTTCATTTTTATTATTATTATTTCTTTAACTTGAAAGCGTTTGATCTCGTTCTTTCAATATTTCGCGCCAATGGATGTCACATAATAATCATAAAAAAGTCAGTTTCCAATTCATTTATTATGATAACATTATCAAAATGTAGGAATGAGTTGTTCCCCCTCTCTTTTTCTACTCTCATTTTCTCTCTCTTGTTCCCTCCCTCTCTTTCTCATGCCAGTCTCACTCGTTCGACTTCGGCTTTTGACGATGAGCTTGTCATTTTCCTCAGCGTCGATAAATTGCAGGTAGAATGAAGGTTGTACGTCGGAATAACATAACAACTTACATGATATTACGTGGAGCGTAGAAGAGTGAAAGAGGGAGTGAGAGGGTTTATTAGGAAGGTTTTCGCTGGGAATGAACGAGACTGATCGATACTTTCGGTACTGTGTGCAGTTGTGACCGCTGATACGCAATTGAAGGCTCTATCAACACGAGCTAAGGATACGTTTATAATACCAGTAGTGCAAAGAAGGGTAGGCCTACAGTACATGTAGGAGGATCTTTCAACGATTTTGTACTACAGTACTAACAGTCAATATGTGCAATGGTCACGAGTAAAAGATTGAATGTATAAAATTACAATCTTTGTGCAAACTACCAGTTCACTAAAAATAATACACTGGAACCTTGATAATCCGAACAGCCCTATTAAAGAAAAAACCCGAAAAAAACGGACTAACCAAATAAATTTGGGGGAAAAAAATAAAACAAAATTTTTTTTATAACTAAATCTCACAAAATAAACCATTTTTTGACATAAACCTTGTTAATCCGAATTTTTCACTAATCCGAACAAGGTCCGGTCCCAATTAGTTCGGATTATCGAGATTCCAGTAAGGAACAAATTCAATATAATGAATATTACAAAAATATACGTAAAAACCAGAAAAAACTTTATTAAAATTTAGTAAAGCGGGACTTAAGTTGAAGTTTGAAGATCTCATATTCGATCTCGAGAAAAAAAATGTGTAAGATTATGAAAAACTAATTTGAAAAGATTAAAATAATTGGTCTTAAACGCGAGAAAAGTCTTGAAAAGTAATTTACTTAGTCTAAACTGATTGAATCTATCTAGAAATGCAAATCAGATTGAGTTATTATAAATTTGAATGCTCAATATTTGTATTACGAATTTATTGTTTTGGTATATTATTCTAACAAATTGGAGCTAACGGTTTCATCGAACCGATGCGTACCGGAGGTAACCTCTTTAGAAAATAGGTGTAAGTTTGTTGTTCACTTTCTATTTTTTATTCTCTATCAAACCCGTTTTGTCCTTCAGTTTGATCAACGCCTCGCTTTGATTCCTCCCCAAACTATAATTTAATATCTGCAAATGATAATGTTTATTTGGTTCACAAACCGTAGAAAACCTTTTGGTATCGGAAAGGTTAACCAATTTTTGGTTATTTGAAGGGTTAACCGACCTTTGGTTATTTAATTGGTTAACCGATCCTTGGTCATTTGAATTGTTTACCAAACTTTGCCTATGTGAATGGTGAACCGATCTCTGGTTATCTCAAAGGTTAACCCCTCGTTGGTTAGGTGAGCTTGGAGTTTTTACCGATATGCAATTTTTTTTCGAAATGGAATAATAAATTGTAATCGACGAAATAAATTGTCTGGTACATGTACAGTGTTTTATTAACTTTCCCCGAACAAATCGTCGGCGTTGGCGTAGCGTAATTGCTAACGATATTGACTTATTTTTGCTGCACCGCGCAACTCGCAAGGTTAGTGAGATAGATACCGGGAGGAATAATTTATGGAAATGCCAAACGAATAATGAAGAAATAAAGCAAATGCAGTAGCTTTTGCTTGGAAATTAGAGCATACAATGAGAATACTTTTAATATCAAAGCAGATGGAAAAATAGATTAACATACGGTAGTTATAAATTTTTTTTGTATAATGTACCGGGTATATTAGAAGGTGAAATTATGACCATAAAAATATATTATAGATAAAAATCTTTATAGATCGAGAGTGAGTAGCATCAAGTAGAGTGAAATTTTGTTTAAAAAAAATTCGTCATTAAGTGGATTTCCTGGTTTTTTTATTTATTTATGTTTGATTGAAATCCTTGAAGAAAAAAAAACATGATTGAAAATGATTGCATTGCAAAAACTATGATTTTGATCATTCATTTATCGTGTATTATTTAGGGAATTTCGAATGTTTTGGGTATTTTTGTCTTCCTAGCATTCGGAATTTTGTTTGTCGACCTTTTGCTGTTTTTAAATAATACTTGTATACGATTTATTTGGGGCAAGTTATTAAATTTGTTTTAATTGAGTGGGGGGAGGGGGCATGGATCACAAAAATAATCACAGTATATTTTTAAATCCATGTACTAATAACGCACATTTTTGCATATTTATATTATACTGCTGTATACAATAAAATGATTAATGTATTTTTACGTTGTGTTTAAAAAATGAACTAACCTAGTTTATTGCTGATGTAATTAATTTTGTTGACGGTGAAGGAACACTAATAATATCTTCGGTATGAAAATACTCATATATTGTATATAAATCAAAGCATGAAAAAGCCAGGTTTTTTATTTGTCTTTTATTTTCAATTTTTTGTTGTACAAGTTTCAAATGTTTTTTACATAATACTAGAAGTTGGCTCCATTAAAATAGAGCAATTCATTTGGCAAAATTTAAATTTCCTACACGAAAATTACAGTTATTAACTAAATTTATTATTTTCATCAATTAATTGTTATTGGTTAGACCAAAATGTTTATTGTCGAGGTTTTTATTTGTTAATAGAACACAGTCATTTGTTAGATGGAATTTGTTAAAGTAAAATACGTGGAGATACTGTAGGAAATTTGATAACTAATATCATAGTATCTTTATTAGATAGAAAACTGCCGGTATATTGTTCTTTACATTTTGATCTATAATAATGTACTCGTATATTGTAATGAGCAAATTATCACCGGAAGTTAATCGAATAACAAGTCGGAAAAATATTGATAAGAAATTCGATTAATATTCGAAGGAAAACTTAATAGTGGGTCTTACCGCATGCAAAAACAATTTAGATTACATATTAGAATGCAAATTACAATGAAATTTATTTCAAACAAAACGTCAGGGCGGCGAGTTTTAATGAAATAACAATTTTAAGCAGTTTATTAATTTTATTTTGTTGAAAATGTCTTAAAGCAAAAAAATATATCAGAAAATAATAACTAACTAAATAAAATGATTAAAATGATAGTTTTTAGTATTCAGTAGGCCTATAATCATTTTCGAACAACATTTTCTTGAACGATGTAAGTTTTTGTACGTATTTTTGAAAATTTCGTTATACTGAGGTTAATGCATGGAAAATTTCGTTAGGCATGGATCAATAATGCAATTACATTTTTCCAAAGGGAATATATTTGTAGTTAAACTGAATATTATTTCCACTCATGAGTTACGTTAAAATGACGTTGACGTCACTACGTTATCAGGGACGCAAATGAGTGATTGGCAAAATTAACTCAAAATAATGACTATCAATTTCGTTATCCGCTTTTCATTTGATTTTATTCGAATCGATTTGACAGTATCACTAGCATAGGATAAAGTACGGCAAGGATAAGGAGTAGCCTACTCACTCCTCATAATGTACAGAATGAATCGTTAATTAGTTTTAATGAGCTTAGCATCAAAGAATGACCTTTGATGACTATTGTTGGCATTTGAATAATTACCTCTATCGATTATTTTATCCAAACTAATTACTTAGTCCCTTCGTAACGCGGTTGAGGCGGGCAGCATGAGGGACCGGGAACCGAGATAGATAGGGGTAAGGTTCCGGTGAGGGATGGGGGCAGGGGGGCGCACGTAGATTGCCTCGTAGTGCTTGTCATTTGTTGTTATAGAAAAACATGAGAATGAAAGAGTGAGTGAGAGAGATGGAAATAGTGAAACAAGGTTTGACTCTGTTTATTAATCCCATGCAGCGTGCTGTTGTTCCCTCCTCAGCAGGTGAACATTGTTGGTCGGTAGGTGGTGCTGGTGTCGGATGAAAACCCCCCGCTTCGTTCAAAGGGTATGTTACGCGGATTCAAAAAGCTAAGTAGACGCGTAACGTTCACCTAGGTAGGTGATGCAGTGTTATGTTTTGGGAAAAGCGTAATTAAAAAGTGTAGAGTTTGAAGGCAAAAAGGAACCCTACACCCTCCTACATGTAGGCCTACTCCTCACAGACAGAGGGAGTGATTACCTATGTATGGGTGAAGAGGAGGATAGATACAAATGACCGGATTCAACATTAAACAGCATGTATACGCACGACCACTGTTTGTATCGAATAGGACCACCTGGCTCTATTTAAATATTAAATTAGGCAGTTAGAGCAGACGCGCTTTTTTATATTAGCTAACTACCGTCATTTTGAGAACTCGGTTAGAACGAAACACTTATACAGTAATCGAAATTGAATTTTTGTTTTACTCAAGGGTTTAGTCATTTATACAGCTTTAGTAATATCGGGCAATCGAATTACAGTTGCCTACAATGCATGGAAAATATTAAAATACAATTAGAAATATTTTTGAATGATGTTATTATAGTGGTTTATTTTGTACAAGTATAATACAGTAGCCTAGTGTATTTATTGTTTTCGGTGATAATATTGGTTGCACCTCGCGATGAGTTGCTGCCATAGAAACAATGATTTTCATTTTATTTACCAAGTTTATATTTTTTTATTACGATGCAAATATTTTTCCACTTTGTATACTGAACACTGCTTTTATTAGGGATGACTCACAAAAGGGAGTTAAATTTCGCAAAGTGTTATAGATTTCTTAAAATAAATATTGTGAGTTATTGCTCGCAACGAATTTAGATCATTTTAAAACTAGACCATGCTCAAATTTAAATTTTGATTAAGCTATTATGCCTAGCTTACCAATGAATTCAATAATTGATTATAACTTATAAGACAATCTCTGGAAATAATTATTGAACACGACATTTCTAATAATTATTTCACTTGAATTAAGCAATGTTGGAACTCATCTGGACACGTAGATCATAAAGTTCAACATAAAAAGTTTAATTACTGCACCGGTAGTAAACAAAATACGTAGGCCTACTGCTGTACAATTGTTTAATAAATTTTTAGATTTAAAATCAATTTTATTGTCATTGCTTTTTTTACGCAGAGAAATCAATCTTAGTATTAAAATATATTATTATCTTATTAAAATGATTTAGTTTTCATCAAATTTATCTCGAATAGAACAAACAAAGCAACTGCAACGGATTTTGTCTATTTTTGTTTTAAGCGTGTTTTGTTTTCCATGGTTAAGCAGCTAGCGTACCTTTTCGGGTGAAGGGAAGGGAACCTCAAGAGCGACCTCCTTTTTAATTTATTAAATATGGCTTTATTGCACGTGTTTTTCTCTTACTCACAAACACAAAAGATGTCATTTTGAGTACGCCGATTATACGCCGCTTCCTCCATGTCACTGGCTGCGATAGTTAGTGTTTGATATATTTGCGAAAAATTGTCTCCCTCAGAATGAGATTGAGCGAGTGAGTGAGAGAAATGCGTTTTTTAAATGTGTGTATGTGTGGTTCCGTACCGAAGCGGAGTTGTATGTCATTTTTGGAAGTCACAAATCGATTGTTTTGTCCGTACAAATTGTACATCTTGGTTGGGTGGATGTTCTCATTCGCGCTCTCTATCTATTTATTATACGTGTATAGAAAACTGGGAGGAGTTATGTACGTCAATTGAGCTTCGATGTAGTTGTTGGGATTTTTTTTTATCTGAAACGCGTTTACTATTAACTTTTGCGCCGGATTTCTTTATAGCCGACTCGAAGCAAAGCGAGGCTTTGTGCAATATTCTCAGACGTGGACTAATTAAATAATTATTAATATTTTTCTTGATGTAACCTAAATAAAGGGATAAAGACCGGGATTGTTAAAAGCATTGTAAAATTGTTGATTTTAACGACTATTGAAAGTTGACGTCGAGTGCAAACAAAAGACGTTATTTTTATCTGGTCCGCGGGCCTTTGCATAGGCATCTATGTTGAGCCGGCTCTGCTTATTAGAATAAGGAAGTTTGAATTTAGGGCTACATATTGTAAGAGATACTTTATACACCCATTAAATACATGTACTAAAAAAATTAATTTAAAAAATGATTTTCTAAACAGTTAATAAACTTTAACAAGCCTCATCTAATTACATTAAAAACCTTCAATAATTTAAATAAATAGGCCTACCCATCAAACTGTAAAATACTCCTCACCGGTAAAAAAAATGCTTAAAACATCAACTAAAACTATAAAAAAATATTCTGCAAGGTCTAAACATTGAAAGCACATTGAGTAATTTGATAGCTAACTTGCGCAATTAAGGAAACCGCGATGAGTTCGTAGGTACTACGGTACTAAATTTTTGATTTTTATTTAAAAAAATATTTTTGTGTATATAGCATAAGATTTGAAGTTTTGAACGAATTTCTAAATTTTACTCTGCGTAATTTGCCAAAAAAACAGTACCGGTACGTTCAAGTTGCCTCTTGTTGAGATAGAGAAATTTTAGTATTCTCTAAAAGCGACGCACATCACCTTAATATGGCCAATGCTAATGTGCGAAAGCATAAAAAAACCGCAAAACAAAACAAAAAAATAGACGCTTAATTTCTGCCTTCGTTATCATGATGTAAACAAAAAGAAAATAATAGGAGAAAAAAAATTGGCAATTTATGGATCGGGGAGAAAAAAGGGGTGTTTCGATATTGTAGGCCTAGCTGAAATAAATAGGGGTAAGCAGCAAATTCCATAGTAGACTATAGCAAATCGAATGGGCTTTCCTCAGATGCTTCTATCTTATGTTGTTTTTATAAGCAGATTGGAAACGGAACGCTAAACACACATTAACTTCTCATAAAGCTCAGGACGTTAACATCGTTTAGTTTTTTTTTTTTTTTTTTTTTTTGGTACGGTACATTTATTATTAATACAGCGTAACGAATGTCAAAGGTGTTTCAATTACGTCTTTGGTATTTTGAACATTTTTTAACGTTCATTCTTTTAAAATTGCATCGAAATTATAAATAGGATATTACGTCATTATTACTCGTATTATAATATTTTTTTGTTTATTACGTATGTTATAAAAGAGTTGTTTTTTCAAATTTATATTTTGTTTTCGAATTTAAATTTATTGGTAGTTTTTGCAATGAAGAAATTATGTATTAAGTAAATAATGTTAAAATAACGTATTTTTATTTATTGCAGCTTAAAGCCTCCGCCGAAAGACGGCGTGACGAAGAGTAACCCAAGTAAGCGTCATCGAGAGCGTTTAAACGCCGAATTGGACACTTTGGCCAGTCTTCTGCCCTTCGAAGCTAGTATCCTCTCCAAACTGGACAAACTATCGATTCTTCGATTGAGCGTCAGTTATTTGAGAACCAAAAGCTATTTTCAAGGTAAAAAAAAAACTTTTTTAATTTAAAATTTTTCGAACGATGACTGCTTTCATTAGTAAGTAATTAAAAGGATAATAAAAAATCCATTATTTAATCTACTTATCCGCTAACGATGAGAGAATAAAGTAAAAATAACAGCTGCATTTAAATAAACAATGAAATTCGTTACTCTTTTCCTCGGAAATTGCCGTCGATTTTAATGTTGGTCTCATTTATCGATTTTTAAGACCGATTTACTATATTTTGACTGGAATACTTACTTTACAAGGAGTTTTACCGGAAAAGTCGGGTTAGCTATTGGTAAAATGTACGCAATTAGCTATACAATGCTAAATGACAATCTACAGGGTTACCTACAAAATTAAATAGGAAAAATAATAAAAAGTGCCGACATTGTTAATTAAAATGTTGCTGAAATTTGTGTTTTTGAAATTTTAGAATAGTTTTTTTAAATAAGTGATAAAATTTTAATGAGCTTGCGCAAAAATTTTATTAAGTTAAACAGAGCTCAAAATTTGACATTGTGGAAAAAATTGTTGAGTAGCCTAACTATGTGTTAAAAATAGATTAAAAAACAATAAAATATAATTAACCTACAATATTAGTTTAAATTTTTTTTATAAATGAAGTACCGTAAATTTCTTACAAAAAGTAAAAGAAATACAAATAAAAACCAGGAAATTCTTTGTACAATAAGAAGTAAAAAATTTAAGGCGCTTAGTTCGAAAGGGGTTTCAAAATTGAGCTAAATGCAAATTGAATTCTCTTGAAATAGTCGTATGTATTTTTTGAGTGCCACAAAGAACACAGTTCTTAACTTTACCACTGGTCGATTGCATTAAGCCGTTTATATCATTCATTAGATAACATGTTTCACTGCTTAAGTTAATTAATTCCATTTTTAAATTAATTTGTTTTTTAAAAAATTTTATGCAAAATCAATTTACTTTTGTAGCTTACAATAAAACTAGCTTTTAATTTTATTTGTGATGATTTAAAAGGTATCATTTGTGGATTAAAACCTATTTGGAACAGCATAATTATTTAGTTGTGAAATTAAAGAATCGGAAATTATAACAAAACATTAAAAATTCGTTTTAGAAGTTGTGAAAATTGTTACAAAAAGTACTGTAATGAAAATTGTTACAAAAAGTACAGTAATGAAAATTATTACTATATAGTATAGGGGTACATAGCAGTAAAAATGAACTATACGGAGATACAATTTCGTTAAAAAGAAATAAAATGTTCATGTTTTTACATTAATGCAAAAAAATGTGTTAAAATTTACTTTAGGATTTAATAACGTTACGCGAAAGTGAATTTCTTCAGATTAATTACATAAAACTTTATATCAGTTAAATAAAAACACATTAAAAAATTTGTAATTAGCTTACTATTAAATTAGTCTAATATAAAAAGAAATTGATACTACATAAAGGTGCGCAAATCATTGTTCCGATTCCTCTTACACATTTCCGAAGCAGAATGTTTGTTTTTAATTCCGTCAGGAAATCAATTCCTGGAACATTTGTCCGGAAAAATCACAGTAGACGTTGATGTAGTTACGTCATGAACCGATTGTCCTCGATGTGAGGGTACGCGACGAGTAGGAAAAGTGTGGTACACGGATAGCTATGATTAGCCTTGACGTAGTTCTTTGTTAACTGACGTAGTTCTTTTGTTAGTTCAACGTTTATCCATCTCTTTCACTTATTGTGAATTTCTATTCATTCTATCGGCCGTTTCCATAATGTAGCCATGTAATTGGTTTGTGAGTTCATGGGTGGATTGGAAAGACGCTTTTTTATATTATTTATTTCGCATTGTGTTGTACATGTGGGTTGTCATTTGTTGTTGTTTGTTTCAGGAAAGCAGGGATGTACGGGGTCAGAGGGCTTTTGTTCGATGATTGTTCCCTTTGGCAAACACGGATTCCCATCTTAATTCCTCTTCTCTTTTTATTATTTTTTTTTTTTTTGTATATCTATGACATATACACTTTGTGATACTTTCTTTTCTGAAGATTTAAAGAATTATAGTACATGTAGTACAAAGTTAGAAAAAAAACTTTTTTTTTTGCTTTTTAGAAATTATTATTATTAAATGTACAAAAAAGTTCGTTTATACGAACATCAGTTATCCGGATTTGCAAATTAACCGGATTTTTAAGGCTAGTTTTTGCTCATCTAAAAGTTAACAATATAAAAAGAAATTTGTATCTTTTTTTAATACCGGTACCTGTAGTTCATAAACGCGCTCAGACTGCGTTTTGAATATTTTCGAAGTTGGATCTATTTAACTACAGCCAGATTTCGTTCTGCTTTTTAATGGTTTTGAAATTGTAGCTATACCCGGTTATTTTTTTAGCAAGAAAATTTGAATTTGTTGTTTTTAAATGGCGTTTAATAACTTTTTTTAACATAAAACATGAAAATTTTTATGAGGATTACCCAATTTTGTTACTACAATTTGTAACTTTTTAGACCACATTAATGAGTGGGAACAGAAAATTTATTGATAGTACGTAAATTATAGTGCGCTAACGTGTTTTTGATATTTGCATAGAATACTGTAATTCACTTTAAAAGTTAAATCCTGCGTCTTTTTGGAAAACTTAGGTAAAGTTCAAGGCAATGATTGGGTGCCACCATAATAATTCATTCTTAAAAGTTAAAAGTCTATACAATCAATATGCCTGAAAGTTACTAGGAATTTCTCTTAAAATTGGTCAAAAATATTATAAAATCAAATAAATTAATATATTGTATTAATTTTAAAAATTCAAAATTTCGTTTGAATACTATTCATTTTGTAAAAACCTCCCTTACTTCTAATGCTTTAATGATTAATCCAATTATCCGAGTTTTTCATTATCCGAATTTATTTTTAATACAGTATACATAATTTTTTATTTAGCTTTAGAGTTTGAAACATACAGAATTTTTTCTTTAACCGAAAAAAAAAACCAGTTTTTTTTTTACAAAAAAAAATTATTGCATGGTTAATAATGCGTGCAAAAAATATGTAATAATAATAAAAAAAAAAAGATTTTTTTTTATGGTCTTACAATTAACTTGTGTTTTAAATTTGAACGACTTAAGAATTCTTCGTCAGAGGAGAGAATAATTCGTGTGTGGTTTTGGTGGATTACATTTTTTTATACCTAATAAATACGCGAGTTTATTCGTTTTAATTACGTTTTCGAATAAAATATGAAATTTTTATGGGAGGAAAGAACACGGGGAAATAACCGAGATAGATTAAGTTTAAAGCTAAAAAAAACAGCTGCTTTTTTGACATTCGACACGTGAAGTTGTTAAAAACGTGTAATCGAGAAGAGTTTGAAACACATTATTACTCAATTAAAATAAAACAAGAAAAAAAATACCTACCACATTTTCATTAAACTTACTTTTTTTTCTATCGATTTTTTTTTGAGCTTGCGTAGTTTTAGAATTTTTATATTTTGATCATAATTGTGGAAACCTCGATGTATCGTTCTATTCTAGACCGGAAATCTTATCTGCATGGTAAAGGGTGAAAAATTGATAAACCACGGTCACGCGCAAGAAATTTAATTTGTCATAACAAAGTATTAATATTTAAAGTTTAAGTTTGCTATGGTTCACGTCAAATTTAACATTTTTATTTAAAACTTTTTACACATTTAATAGCAATTTATTAATTTAATAAGAGTAACGCAAAATACAGTCTTAAAAGTAATTCAGCATTTTTGGTTAGAATAATATTTTGTTTTTAAACTAA
>JAQGAY010001741.1:0-12999 GCA_034698085.1 Polydesmus angustus
ATATTCATTTTAGTACAAGACTAGTATGAGTCATTTTCGATTTGTTTTCGATAACTCGAAATAATTAACTGAGTATAGGCTTACTGGGTGATGTTCGCGCACCGATTAATTTAAATTTGGGGGCCATAATAATATAATAGTCATAGTAATGGTTATGCACGGCAAAGCCAATAAGCCATATATGCCTATGACCCCAAATCTAAATTATTATTTTAATTATTTAATATTTAATTTGAGCGCGCAAGGGAATAAATACATATTAAATTATTATTACGTATAAATGGGAAAAACAGAAAAGTGGAACATTAGGTTTAAATTTAAAAATGTATATGCTACAGTGTATTATTTTTCAGCCTTCCGTCACTAAAAAAAAACCTATAACTCAAGTTCTTTATTTTCATCATAATTATATTATATACATAATACAGTAGTAATAATAAATAAAAAAATATATAATGGGGGGAAAAAATCCACGTTTTTGCCTTTTATTTTGGGTAAATCCTACCAACTTTCCTAATAATTGTGAAATTATTAACAAAATTTTCGTATTTAACAAGCAATTTACGAAAGAATATGTTTTTAAGTTCGTAAGCGCATTTTAAATTTTGTCGATTTTATATTTCGCAATAGAAAACAATATCCTTAAATAAATCAGTAATAGATGTGCGAGAACTTTCACTTTAAGCCTACTTCATGGACCATCTTTTTAACTTTTTAAGGTGAGATAACTGAATATAATCATTGGGAGATAAATTCCTAAAAGTTTGCCCTGAAGTATCAAATTATCTCCTGGCGACCTGGATGTTGTTTCTAAGTGTGTTGACCTAACCTCTTGTCTTGGAATAAAATATTATTTTACGTAATCGTCCCAACCTTTCCTCGACCCGTTTTGTGTAAACATTCGACCTTTCTTACTACCCAGGTCATCGAGATCACACTAGTAATAAAACGTCACCTGTGTTTTTCCTCTCTCTCTCTCTTTTCACTTATTGACTGACGAACATTTACACATGTGCGGAGAGTGGTGGATGTTTGAACAGGTGAAATACATGAAACTCTCGACACAACTTCGATGAAGCGAACAACAATGCTAGAAATCAAGACTTGACAGGAATTGGGCTATTGCTAACATCAAATGTATCCTCTGCTGTTGTTAGTTTTTTTAAGCGTCAAAACAGTTACTGCTGCGCCTGCTGTATCCCAAACAAATGAAAGTTTACTACAAACAAAACTGCTTATTATTTTACTAGACGGTTTTCGATGGGATTATCCTTACCAAGAAGAGTTGATGGGCTTTCAAAGATTGCAATCTCAGGGAGTGCAAGCTCAATCAATGCAGCCAATCTTTCCCACAATGACGATACCTAACCTATATTGTATCGCGACAGGTAAATAAAATATTTTTTTCGATTGCTCCGTAGAAAAAAAACTAAACCTTAAAATAATTTTTGACTTAAAAAAAAATTGGCAAACTATTTGCAAAACCAAAAAGTTGAAACTATGAACTAAATATATTTGCAGGTTTATACGCCGAAAGTCACGGATTACCATTTAATTACATACACGATGATCGCAAACCGCGTGATTTTCAATTATCTCCCATGGGAAGTGACTTTAACGATTCGACTTGGTGGGAGGAAGCTGAACCGATTTGGGTTACGGCGACGGAAGCCTCCCGTCGAACTCACGTTTATTTATGGCCCGGAAACGAAGTTCCTAATAAAGGAAGAAAGCCCACTCACTCGCTTCCTTACCACCACGCGTTTGGGGTTGACGAGTTTCGAGGACACATTTCTGAAATGCTGGATAAATTCGAAAACGATGAAGCCGATTTTGGGATGGTTTACTGCGAAGAAGTCGACTTTACCGGTCATATATTCGGGCCTGAATCTAAACAAGTTCGAGAAGTAGTTCGAGATATAGATGAGGTGATTCAGGGTATGCTAGACAGAATTGACAAGTCTGAATTAAAGGTGTTTCGTTGTATTTCCCGATTACGAATTAGCGGCTAATTAATCTTTTTAATAGGTGAATGTAATTGTAGTATCTGACCACGGCATGACTGTCACCGATTCTAAAACGGTTTCGAAACATAAAATGGACGAATTTATCGATTTAACGGACGTAGAGAAAGTGCTCGACACAGGAGCCCTCACGCAAATTTATCCTAAAGCGGGAGAAAATACTTTTCAAAAAGTGCACCAAACTAAATGTTATTATTTTGCTAGCCGACATAATTCTAATCAATTTTAACTTTTCATTTGCAAGGTCTATAACGCATTGAAATCTCAAGAAGGATACAAAATATATAAACCGGATGAAATTCCTGAAGAATATCATTTGAAACATGCTACTCATAGACTTCCGCCTATTCTAGTCGTGTCTGACATAAAGCATGCCGTAGCACCTGCAAGTATTAAAACCAGTCTCAATGAGCAAACTCTATCTTTGCGCCGCATTCGTTCGCGCATAATTCTTTATTTTTTTTACTAAAGTTATCATTCAATAGTTATGGATGACCTCCGTACAAGTGCCATTTAACCCTTTACCAATAGACGTTCTAAACGGTAACCACGGTTATCCGACGTCCGATACGACCGATATGAACGGAATATTTTTCGCCATTGGTCCAGGTAATTAAATAGAAATATTATTAACGAATGAAAATGAATAAATTTTATTTTTTAAAAAGATTTCAAAGAAGGTTACAAAGCGCCGCCAATCAACAATACCGACGTGTACAATTTAGCGATGCATCTTCTGCAATTGACCCCTCGACCGAATAACGGCAGCTGGGAAGCTGTCAATCACATGCTCAAACCCATTGATAATAATACTTTATTTTTTAAGTCATCGCAATTTACTACCACCATTCGGTCTAGCTTTAGTATTTTTATCTTTCCGTTTATCGCGATTCAATTGTTTTTAATTTTCGCTCTGTATTATAAAGTCGTTGCAAATAGAGTTTAATTGAGGACGGGAATAAATTAATTAAATCGAATCGAGAGATATAATTATTTTCTTTCTCGTTATCACCAAAATCTTCAAACCATCAGACTTTATCAGTTTTGCACCTTTTTTTTTAAAAAAAAAAAATTTTTTGACGGACGATGATGCCTCGAATAATTTTCATTATGACTGTATTAAATATAATATGCTTAAATAACCTCGTCTCGCGTTACACCGGTTTACAGGTATGTCCCGAGATATAAACAGGAAGTGAATATCCCCCTTAATTTTCAAATATTCAAGGAATAGTAATTATTACCACCACTTTTTTCTCTAAACGCAATTAAACGTATCCCGGCTAAAATTTTTGCATTTCTTTAAATTATGAATATTACGTATTAAAAAAAAACAGTTCTTACTTAAATCTGGAGGTTAAAACTAATTTATAAACACGGTTCCACGTAGTTTCCGGGAAAGAGACCAGTAACTCCGTCGAGAATGCCTTCGTACCATCCATCGTCATTGCGTTTAATCACATAAATTACCGAATTTTCCGAAAAAGATAACTCATCGTCTTTATCAGCGGCATAATCATAAATTGCCACCACTGCAAATCGAATTAAGAATTAATACAAAAATTACGCGTTGAAGATTTTAAAATAATACCTTTTTCTAAATAGGTTGCTGGAATCCAACTAGCCCTTCCTTCATCTTCCCCTCGAGATCGATTCAAATACGAAGAATTGCGATCAAAATTAGCCATGAATAAAGAGCTATCCTCTTCCGGAGGAGGTGGAAGTGGCGGCGAAACTGTGTCATAATGCAATAACAATAAAACTCTGACCCCTTTTTTTTAATAATGAAAAAAGTATCCAATTACCATTTCCCAACCGGTCATATTCAGCTAAAACACTAGATACAGGAGGTGGTGGTGGAGTAGGCGGCGCTACGTCAAAAAGAAATATTTCACGATCCATTAAAAATTTTGCTCGTAAATTAATTATTAATAAAACGCACGAAAAAAAAAAAACTTACGCGGTGCCATGTATGAAATATGATGAGGAGCAACTTCAGTGGGAGGTGGAGGAATAGGCGACGGAGGTGGCAGTGAATGATGACTATGAGCCATGGGATGCACCATTCCTACTTGAGGTACATTTCCCATCGAAGACATGGAATGAGACATATTAGGTAAAGTACCGTAACCCGAGCCCCGTTCACTTCGCCTCGATTCCAACGCTCGGGGATGTCCGATGGGATAATTCGGAGCGTAATTGCTTGGCACTTGAGGTGGGGCAACTGGCGGAGCTAACGCGCGATATTCCCTCGATCCTTTCGATAGAGTTCCTGTGGGTCGAATGGCTTGAGGTGGTGTGGGTGGTTTGGTGGTGGGAGGAGGCCCGCTTTGACCGTTCATGGTAATCATGGCGGCGGCGGAGGAAGAAGAAATTAAACCGCTTCCTCCCATTAACACGCCGGTGACACCCATGCCGCTGCTCGTACTACTGCTGCCGCTGCTGTTCAATCGTTTCGCTCGAGGAAGATTGTTCATGATTTTCACACCGTGACCTACGTCATCTAACACTGAATAATCGATAGGTTTCCTTATATATTTAATGGGCCGTTCTTGATTTGCGGGAGCAATAATTCGGTGCTGTCGAGCCGTGTTTTTGCTAGTAGTTAAAACTCCGATTTCTCGTCTGGCTACTTTCTCTTTATGAATCATTATCATCTGAAAAAAAAATGTAACGCCAATCTTATTAAAAAATATTACGCAAATTTGCTCATCGAATCAATTAATATTATTTTAAAAAATGCTGCGATCTTTAGTTTCATTTTTAAGATTACAAATTACCGTATCTCACCTATTAAGCATAAAAATCCTTACCTCCGAGATATGATTAATATTCGATTCGAGTTCGGCCAACTGCGCCGTTTGTAAATCTAACATTTGAAGAAAGTTGAACGCTAAAGTATTAATTTGATAAGCCACACTGGCTAAAGATTGCGTGGTGTAGTTTTTCGTTTCTTCCAATGCCGCCCTTTTATTTTCAACCTGTGAAGAAAATTCCCATTGGTATCACTTTAGGATAAATTTTACAAAACGCTTACCTGAAAATACTTGGTTTCGCAATATTCAGCTACTCTCTCTAAATTAGTATGACTTTCCTGCAGACTGTTTCTTCCTTCTGGAATGTCTTGTTCGACGAGGGTTGGTAAATCCGCCATTTTTGACAATAACATTACACAGGCGCGTTCAACTTAAAATGTTCACTCCGCAAATACTATCTCACGTTGCAAATCACGCAAACTCAAACTTTGCCATTATTAACATTATAGAACCAACTGGATCGTTTATCAAAAAAATCATCTTTTATGAATGTAACATTATTATTAATTCGAGTTTCGATGAATATGACTCACCGGATAAATCAACAATTTCCTGCTGCACTCGAAAAGCGCGGAACATGAACTCTTCGAAGATTAAAACCGATTGTTTAACAAGCAACACTAGCGCCTCCTATCGGTGTAGCGGAATATTGCTTAAAGGATTTAAAGAGAACCTACCGAGATATTTATTTTCGATAAAGTGCAATGACCTATCTAAAATTAATTTCATTAGAAAATATATTCTCGTAAACATCGGTATTTAATATTTATTTTCGTATTTTATAATATAATTTCCTGCCAAACAAAATGAAATTATATAATATTTATAAAAAAATTGTAATTTATTAAATAAAATAAATTGAAAATTAAATATTTCTGTAGAAATTAGTTGATTGTGTATGGATGTGGAGAGTATAAAAATACACAGCAGCTGGAAAACTTCATGTTGACTGCGGAGATTGAAGGTAGCAATTTGGCTTCGTTTCTTTTAAATTGCCATTTTTGGCATTGGAATTATTATTGATTCAATTAAAATAATCAATGTAAGCATTTATTTAAGTTATAGTTATATAATAAAACGTTAAAAGTTAAAATGAGCAAAGTTGTAATTTGTAAATCGCACATTGCTTGTGACTAAATTGCATCAATGCTTGCTCGTGGGCTTATACGTATCTTATTGGCTATGTTTTTTTTTCTCCACAAACATTTAGATAAGTGTCAGCAGTTGAAAGAGCATTTTAGATTATATTTTGTGTGAATGGAAGGAAATGAACAGTTAGGACATGAGATAAATACCAGTTTCCGAAATGTCTGACATCAACTACGACCCTGGATTAGACGCTGGTAACCTAATAATAATAATTACATAAACACGATTTATAAAATGGTTTTTTTTAAATAAAATATTATTTTATTATTAGGCTTTTTGGAGGGTGATTTAAAAATGGAACCAACAAGTCCTTCAGGAAGTGTACGATTTAATTTTTCGCGTAACTCCAGTCCAGGGTCACAACAAGGTTCTTCAGCTCAGAATTCTGGTACGGCTAATTTCAACTGGTTTTTACCAGAATAATATTATGAATTATTCTCGATAGATGATGACGATAACGACACTACCATTAGTTATAAAGAAAGGCGACGTGAAGCTCACACTCAAGCTGAACAGAAGAGAAGAGATGCAATCAAAGTGAATTATTGAACACAAATAGTTCATGGCATTTGTATATTAAATAATATTTATGCGTTATAGAGGGGTTATGATCAATTGCAAGATATGGTACCTATGTGCCGTTCCAACGACAACTTATCTGGCTACAAAACCAGCAAAGCCACTGTTTTGCAAAAATGTTTTTAAAGCTAACATTAATAATTTCAATGGCATTCACAATTTAAATCGCATATGATTTTTATAGCAATTGACTATATACAATATTTGATCCAACAAAAAAAGAAACAAGAAGAAGATATAGCCGCTTTGAAAAAAGAAGTTTTAGCGCTACAAATAATGAGATCGTAAATATTTTTGAATAGCGGGTAGTTCAACGATTAAATAGTAATATTTTGTTATCCGTAGAAATTACGAACAGATCGTCCAAGCTCACCAGAGTCATCCTAATCAAGCTAATAGCCAATTAAGTGACGATGCTAAATTTCGAGTGGTAAAAACATTTGCTTTCCAAAAATATTTTTTTTTATTAATTTAGAGATTATTTTAGTTTCAGTCGATTATGGACTCTTTATTTCAATCATTTAATTCCAGTATTTCAGTGGCTAGTTTTACTGAATTATCAGGATGTGTATTTACCTGGCTCGAAGAATACTGTAAACCACAAGTAATTATTTAAGTTGCTTTAAAAATTCATTCAATCATGATTAATTTTTTTCACATTATACTATTAGACTCTTCGTGAACTAGTGCTATCCATTTTGCGACGAATGAACAGCCATTTGTCATAAATCTAAAGATTATCTTACATCTACATAAATACTTTATTTTTCATATAAACAGAGATAAATATTTGATATTGTTTGGTTATGTGATAAAGACTGTATTATTCTACAACGTTTTCGAGGAAGGCGGGAAAAATGAGTCTTATATTATTGTTCAATATTTTTAATTAGAAGACCTATTCAAACTGTTCTAATTTTCATTAAACTTATCTAATTAGTTTTGGAGCGAATAATGAGCAATGGGTGTGAACACCACTACCTCAAAAATTATTCTATCTAATATAATAAATTAAAGTTTAATATATTTGCAGAAATACATTTAAAATTAAAACAGTTTCAATATCGTGTATGACAAGTACTATAAACATTATAATGAATTACGTAAAACTAAGAGTACAAAATGACATTGACAAAAAGTTATGTTCTACTAACAACGTTAAATTTATCAAATATTTTTAAAAATTAAAAAAAAATATTAACTTACACGTTCGTTGTCCATACTTCTTTGATAATATTTAAAGCTGGAATTTTATCGGTGATATTTAAAAGTGGTTGGCAAATTTCCTAGAAGTAATATTATAATTAATATCATTGAATTTCAATAAAAATAGGCGAATAATACATCTATCAGGACGGAATTGAACATATCAAGAAGCTTTAAAATAATGATGCATCGTTTTCTAATTTCAACTAAAAACATTTTATAAATATATTATACAGTAGTATAAAATGCTGTTTACATTATATTTACTTTTAGCTGCTTCTTTGGAATTATTATCTTCAATTACATATAAAAGTCGCACAATTCCTTTAACGATGACAACGATGTAATTGTCAATTCTAATAAATAAATTACAAAAAAAAAATAATTTATTTCAAAAAGCAATTTAAAAAATTCTATTCAGTTACCTCGGTTGCGTCGTCTCAATTAATTTTTCCAAACATGTTAAACAGTTTAGCCGCGTTGTTTCGTTTTCATCGTCGTAAATTTCAAGATATTGCATTAAAACGGTTATCAAAGGCTATAATAATATTGAAAAGCAGTTGCAATTTTTATAACAAATTTAGTAAATAAAATAATACTTTTAGATGTCGAACTATAGTTAAGCCCATGGCATCAATAAATAAGTTAAGGTGATTTGAATAAACTTGACGCAATGAAATTGTTTGTTCGTTATCCATATCATTCAACAGCTGAGTTAATAATAAGTCATACTGATTTATCTTCAAAGGTACAATAGAAATAGATAAAATTAAATTTTGCTTATAAAATAAAAAAACAATTATTTTTATACCTTTCGAATTGGTGCAGGTTTTTGCGGATTTGGTTGAGTTATTGAAAATACCTTAAATAAACACGGGTAAATTGCACTAATAATAGTAGCATCTCTCAGATACACAATGTTTTTAAGAGCCGAATAAATCAAATCAATGTGTCCATTTCGCCGTAAATCCCCAACCGGCTACATCCAAAACATTAAAATAAAAATAAAATTTAATCCAAAACTAATGGCATCACTTACAGTTATATTTAAAAGACATTGTAGACAATTTATTCCAATTAACCTGTTTTCAACCATAAAATCGTCAACAAATAACAAGGAAGCTGTAACAGCTGTGTCAAGAACATCCACTCCAAAAGGAAACTAGAATAATAAAATTAAATAATCTTGAATAATCCACTTACTATTAAAAAAAGGTGTATACTCTACTTTTAAAGATGACAAACAAATTTGGAAAGCATATTTCATTCCCGGATTTTTTTTCCAGTTTGATGATGTTAAATGCGGTCGAAATGAAGCAAATAATTTTTTCAAAAATACATTATCTTCTTCGTTATTTAAAAATTGTACTATATTTTTAGAACTACAAATTTCTAATAGTATATTCAAAGTATCTAAACAAAAATAAAATTTAAGAATTATTAAAATTTCATAACGCAAAAATTCATAAAAAAAGTGACATACCATCGCAATATTTTTTAGATTGATTAGTCGACCAAAGAAAATCAGGACTAATAAATTGAAAACAAAAGACGATCACCGGAATGAAATCTTCTTTCGAAAGCCTGACGGTTGTGTGACTCTGCACAGCAGTAACCACAAATATTAAATTATAAAATATTGTCACGATTACACAGTAGGCTACAGTATTAATATAAACTTTTACCAATATTAGCTGAATACATTTGAATACCAAAACAGCTTTTTCTTCAATTCTAGGAAAATCTTCAATACTCAATTCTTAGAAGAAAAAAAAATTATAAATATTTTCACAAATTTACTTAAACATGAATTAAATGTACAGTACCTCTGTCCTCGTCATTGAAAATAAGGAAACCATATCCAAAATTTGATAATTCATTTAAAACAAGCAAAACAGTTTGCTTGTCTAAATTCTCATGTTCATGATGTGATGTATTAAGTGCACTTTTAATAGCACTTAGCTGTTAATTAAAACGTAACAAAGTATAAATAAACAAGTTCTTCAAATGAAATAAAACTGCCTTTTTTTTTTTTTTGATTCAATACCTTTTTCTCTGATGATTTGCTGTTTAGAATTTCCAAAATAACCGGGCAAGCCATGGAGAACAAAAGCAGCTGATCAGATGCAAGCTCTGAACTACAATAGTCCAGAAAGGCCATTTAGAAAATAATTCTAAATATTTAATGGCCCTCCTGGGCCACTGTACAGTTGTGGAGATTCGCTTCCGGTTTATCAGCTGTTCCACCTTGTGCCACCGGTTTTATCATGGCTACTTCGTTTCTGTTAAAGTAAGACAGTCTCAACTTTAAATTATGTTTTCATTAACGGTTTTCTTTTTATAATTAGATCCTCCGTTAAATTGGGGATTGTCGGTGGTTCTGTATATTATACCATCGATCGAGGATTCTGGGGAAACCCAGAAGAGACCATCAAAGCTCACGAAGACCTGAAGAAGCAACTTCAAAAAGTGCCATTTGAAATCAAATATTTAGAAATACCTTATGTAATACTTTCCTCCTTTTTATATTATCCCATGCTGTATTAATAATAATATATCTGTGCTTAAATTTCAGTTAGACAAGATTAAACTGGACAAATTTAAGGAGAATGAAACGTGCACAGAATACTGGAATTGGGGTAGGCTATATAACAAAAATTTAAAATTTTAATGCGATTTCTATCTTCAATTAACCATTGAATTAATATTAAATATAGGTGTCAAATCTTTCTTTTGCGGATTAAATTGCTTTCCTAGAGTTGTGGCCAAGTATTCAGAAGCAGGATGGCAAAAAATTGTGGAGAGTTTGAAATAATCAAAAAAATTTCGGAAGCTTAGAAATAGCGCCTCATGTTTGATGTACTGATTTTTGTAAATAGAATATGATGACGTAGCACACATTAAAAATAATATTCGTCGATAAAAAATAATAGTGGGCGTCCTAATTTAGTAAGATGCAAAATAAGATTTTAAAAGTACTGTAATGCATTAAGATGTAATTCGCTCCCGTATAAGGTTAACCTGCGAGGTAATGGTTCTTGTTTATGTATAATGTACAATAGAACCAGTGAAAACACAAAATAATTCTTAACATCTAGCCATATAAATAACAACTTAAATTTGTCTTGAATAAAAATAATAATTAATCAATAGCATCCTTTACGTAAAGTCAGTAGATGGCGCTTGTCGTTTGCGACAGACAGATAATGTAGCAGACCAGTTTCCTCCTTTCGTATTATTATTTTCTTTATGAAAAGTCAAGAGAAAACGTAATTATGTAAGTTACATAACACAAGTCAACAACGTTATCTACTTATGGTTATCTAAACGGATGCTTAACATTTTTAGGTAAGTACTATTTTAATATTTTCTAATTTATAAATTAATACAAATCACGGTTATTTATGCTGTAAACGCAAGAATAAAAGTTGAGCATCGATTTTACCTAGGATTTTACTTATGTTTAGAATATTACTGCAATATTCATGTAATTATGATATTGTATAAATGTTTTTATAGTAAGCGTAATGCAAACTAATTAATGCCTAGAATGTCATGGTAATTAAATTGGAAAGAAAATAAAAAATTGCGTAATTTGCGAATAATTTGAAATAATGATAAAAACTCAATTTTATTTTATTTTTAAATTAAATTTTATGAGATAAAATGAATTTTTAAAAAAATAAATGGCAATATAAATGAATTAATCTAACGTTGCTAAAATGTGGTTATTGCAAATAACTCGAATTTAGCCCCTTAAATAAATAAATAAATAAAAAATAACTGATTATTTTCTATGCTATCTAAAAATACGTAACAAAAATGTGGAAAAGTAGCTGTGAAGGATATGCCTGAAATCTATTTTTTTTGCAAACTAAACAATCGAAATAACTATTCAACCACTTATTTTTTTAACTACATAATAGCTTAAAAGTTGATAAATAATTGTCGCGCGCATGCGCTTGCACGTCAAATAAACCTTGGATCTGAATGAAGACATGTCTATTTATAAAATGAACAAATCACATGTTAAAAATGCGGAGGCTGAAATATATTTAAAAAAAAAATCACGCTTCAATAGTTCGAAACGCGCGGGTGTTGGCAAACACATTGCCGGTAGCGCGAAAATTCACTTATAAGGCTGCAATATTAAATTTAAATAACTACAGTAAATGAAAAACAATTCCTAAAAATATTAAATATGATCTACCTTCAGCTGTCAGTGTCTACATTATGTTTCTATTATTAACCTACATTATTATTTGAACAAATAAATAAAAATTAATACTCACATTTAGTAGTTCATTCGGAAATCTAACCTCTTTTTTTTCTTTCTTTTTGTTGTTGTCTTAAGATAATAACCTACAGTAGCTACAGGTTAATGTATTCCTGGAAATTGAGTAACCATGACCAGTAATTCAAATTTTGCCCGTTCTCCTCTCATGGATAACGTTCTTAATTTCGTCCCGGAGGGACACGAGAAAGCTTTGAAGCAGGCCATGTACAATGCCGTTGGAATAGTCATCGTAGGAATTGGTGCTGGAGCTTTGATGGCCGTATATTTTGTTCTCCAACCTTTTCTTCGACCACTCTTATGGGCTTTATTTTTCGGTTCCGTCCTTTACCCCGTCAAGCGAAGATTTAATAATTTCTTGCACCGCTGGGTGAAAGATTTGCGCAAAAACAACACACCTTTCGCCGTGGGTTTGGTGCTTCTTCCGGTTGGAGTTTTTGATGGTTTGGCCAATATCGCCGTCAACAGCGTTTCCAGACACTGGAAATTATCAACTGCCGTAACTGTCATTCTAGTCGCGCCTTATTGTCTTTATTCGTATACTCCCAAGTTTCTTATAACTGTAACGGTTGTTTTTAAAGATCTAATTCTCTTTTTTCTCACAAATGTTTTGGCTGTCAGTCCTTACATTGTACGTATAATTCTGATGCTAAAAAAGAAATTGTAAAAAAAAATATTTATCTCATTTTTAAATTTATTTATTTAAGTTATGGACACTTGCAATAGGGTTCATCTTTACCGTAGTTTTTTACTGGAAATCGGATACCAAACAGGGTCTTCGTTACGCGTCTTTATTAATTTGGGCTCTTTTATTTTTAAACTTTGCCACCGTATTTGGCTCTTTGGCAGCGATTGTAGCCATTGGATTATTCGTTGTTGGAATCGGCGTGGAAGTTAACGACGCGCTAACACAAATAAACAATCAAGGTGT
>JAQGAY010001742.1:0-12998 GCA_034698085.1 Polydesmus angustus
ACGCGCACTAATTAAAAATTCATTTAAGCAGGTAAAATTTGATAGAAAAAACTTTTAAAAAGTTTTGAAAAATTATTATTTTTGCGGTACCTTTATTTTTGTTGCGAGTCTTGCGACGCCAAAACTTTTTTGAGCCCGCCAAATCCGCAGCGCCCTCTAGTGAGCGATACATTTTAATCTAAGGATGTACCTACAACTGCGCATGCGTGTCTTCATCAGCTGACGGTTTCATCTCTCGCATTTTTCATCATTTGTCATCGTTTTTTGTGATTATATTTTAAAGTCATTTTTATTTGTTAGTGAGTAAATGAATTGTATATGCGATATTATATTTTTTTGGTGAAATGTTTTATATTTATACATTTTTTTAATGGCTGATGCGGCTGCTTCTTATTATTTCGCGAAACATTTTGACGGCGAAAGCAGTAATCTCGGTAAAGCCAGCGCTGCGGATGAAAATCGTGATGCTGATGATGCTCCACCGCCGATCAAAAGGAAAAAATTAAAAACTCCGAAATGGGAGGAACGTAAATCACCAACGATTACCGCGAGCGAATCCTTGAAATCGCTCAAAAATGACGAGGAAAGCGAGCAGCCAGACGAAAGCAATCTAACAGCATTAGAGAAACAATTCATCAAATTAAAAGAAGAGAATCCGGGTGTGGTTTTATTGATTGAGACTGGATATTTATTTCGATTATTCCGAGAAGATGCCGAAGTGAGTTCTGTATAGATATATTATATTTGATTCTGGTTTTATTCTTATGAAATTTAATATCAATGTATACGATTAGGTGGCGAACAGGGATCTAAGATTTAAACTTTCAGCCGGTCACAATTTAATAACCACTAGTTTTCCTTTACAAACTTTACCGATTCATATTCGTCATTTGGCAGCGAAAGGTCATAAAGTAGGAGTAGTAAGAAAAGTGGAAAGCAATCTTATGAAAGCAAACGGCGCCGAACCAAATGAGATTTTCAAACGAGAAGTTGCGGCGATTTACACCAACTCAACTTTAATTGGAGAAGATATCCTTTAACAACTTATTTTGAAATTACATTTTTATTAATACAGTAATTAATACACGTTATTGCTTTTAATGGTTAAAATTTAAATGTCGATCTATCATTTTGTAGCAGTGATAATTCGACTTATAAAAATCATCTGAACGATTCGTCGTATCTCATGAGTTTATACGAATTACCTTCAGCATCACAAAAAGTGCGGATTGGAATAATTGTAAGTTTGAAATTTTGTTTGAAAAGAAATAATAACCATGACATTGTATTCCTAGGCCGTGTGCTTGTTGTCCGGAGATTTTGTTTATGACCATTTTGTGGACGATGAAAATAGATATCAATTTCAAAGTTGTTTCCAAAGTATTAATCCCGTTGAAATTCTGGTTCCAACGTTTGCTATTTCGGATATCACATTAAATTTTCTTAATGCTAAAAAAGAAATGTAAGAGCGCTAATTTCTAAGGTGTTAATAACATAACCATTTTGAAATTGTTTTATGAATTATATAGGAGCGGACGCAGTAACCAAAATACTCAGATTAGAATAGAATTAATGAACGATGATGACTATAGACTTGGAAATATTGATGAATTTCTACGCCAATTTTTCTTAGACATGCAGTGTCACAAGTGTATAACACATTATTTTACTGAAAATATGATTTACATTAATTATTTACGAAAGTGTATTACTTTTTTTTCTGTAGATACGGAGAGCGCTGACGAATTAGTTCATTTTATTATGAGTTTACCATCACCTGTCATATGTTGTTTGAGAGCAATAATTACATATTTAGGAAGATTTAAACTCCAATATATTTTTACATTGATCACGTAAGTTAAAAGTTTTATAGACATTTTTTTTTATATTAAATTATTTTAAATTATAAGTCAGATGCGGTCGAGATCGTCAAAAATGGACAGTGTAGTTTTAGATACAAATACAGTAAGATCTCTGGAGCTTTTGCAGTGCAATGGAAGGAATTCCTATGAAGGCAGTCTATTACATATACTGGACCATACTAATACACCTTATGGTTTTCGCTTATTAAAGAATTGGATTTGCAATCCTCTCAAATGTACAAGGTGAAATATTTGAAAATGAAAGCGAATTTATCGCTCAATTTTAAATATTTTGTAATTTAGCCATATCAATGAACGATTGGAAGCAGTACAATTTTTAGTAAATAATGATTTGGATTTTATTAAACTTTTTAAGAAAATGTTATCATCTTTTCCTGATTTAGAAAATGGGATAATTTTAATCTATAATAAAAGGGTAATTGTTTTTATTTGAATAAATTATTGTATTTCTAATAAACTTTTTTTTAATGCAGTCTAGTCCAAAATTGTATTTTCGAACGGTGGAAGCATTTATTAGCATTCGAAACTTTATCATGCCATTCGAAAGCGAGATTTGTCGTCAAATAACAAATTCTTACTTAAAGCAATTGTTTGTTGGAATTATCGACTTAACTGAAGGAGTCGAGAATTTGATTTCTAATTTAAATATTGAGGCCGTCAGGTAATTATTTATATATCATACAATCGTTAATAAATGTACAATTTTTTCTTCCTTTATTAGCCTTGGTTCTAAGATTGATTTATTTAACGATTCGTCACCGTTCCCCGCTTTATTCTCGATAATGGAAGAAATAGAAAAAGTGAAACAAATGTTAGCTAATTGCTTACCTGAAATTGCCAAACAGATAAATGATCGAGAAGTTTCGTTTGGATCTTTCTACGACAAAAAAGTAAAATTTTGAATTGGTTTTTTTAAATTGAAGGATTTATAAAGAAATAATTAAAATGTATATTACAGTATGTAATCGTAATGCCAATAACGTCTGAGCATTTAATTCCACCGGAATGGTTAACTGTAGCTAGGTAAATCATAGTTCATTCATATTTTAAGAAATTCAATAAGTTTTGAACTAATGTATTTTTAAGAAATTCAAGCAAAATTTGCTGTCGCACTAGTGAAACTGAAATCTACGTTCGAAAACTTAAACTATTAGAGGAACATTTGAAATATCACTGTCAATTGGCGTGGATGGAATATTTAAAGTTACTTTTTAATAAATTATAAATTTTACTGGAATTATAACTCTAGATTCTGTTTTTTTATAGCAATTTCAAAACATTCTACTTTAAATTACGAAATGTAATCATTAATTTATCAACCATTGATTGTTTATTATCATTAGCTGCTGTATCTAAATGTCAAAATTATTCACGGTTAGTACGCCCTTGCTTTGCTACATCAAAAAAAAAATACTTTAACGTTTCTTTATTTTTTTTTTCCTTACAGGCCCATTATTTGTGATGACGTTAACCATGAAATAATTATTAGAAATGGACATCATCCCATTGTTAATCAAGCATTGGAGGTTGGAAAGGAATTTGTTTCTAACAATACTACTTTATCGGTAAATTATTTCCAATATTGCATTACAATTTACACAGAGATTTGATATTATTGTTTACTGTATAGAAAAAAGGGGAATCATGTTTGTTAATAAGCGGTGCCAATATGGGTGGGAAAAGTGTTTACGTTCGCCAAGTTGCTTTAATTGTCGTAATGTCACAGATCGGATGTTTTGTTCCCGCCGAATACGCTTCTTTAACACCTGTAGATGCTATTTATGTTCGGTGAACTCTTATATCCTTTTTTAAAAAAAAAATTAGAAACATGTTTTAACGTAAAATGTTTTTAAAGATGTGGAGTTAAAGACGATTTAATGAAAGGAAAAAGTGCATTTTATGTAGAGGTCGAAGAAATTTCTAATGTCCTACATTTAGCTACAAGCAACTCATTAATATTAATTGATGAATTCGGGAGATGTACTAGCGATAGCGATGGAATAAATTTAACATATGGTATCATAAATTACCTTATTACAAAAGTAATTACCTCAAGTACCTTTTCATTGCTGAAAATGTTTATACTGTATTAATATCTGTTTTTATAGCTGCAGTGTTTGACATTAGTTGTAACTTCTCAGTTTTCCGACCTTTTCAAGTTACAGGATATTTATCCCAACAAAGTTGCATGCTATCATTTGGCGGTCATAGCGCCATCAATAGGTAATATTAGTATATTTTGTTTAAAATGATTATAAAAAGAACTGTGCATGTTTTACTTGTTATTTGGAATTTTAGAAGACGTAAGTGATGAACTAATAGAAAATCATGGAATAACTTATTTATACAAATTGCATCGAGGAATTGCTGACAAAAGTTACGCAATTTATGTTGGAAGGATGGCAGGTATCGAAACCATGGTTTTGAATGCTAGCTTTAAGAAATCTAGGGAAACCGAAAATTATCGAAGCAATTTAAGGTACGTACCGTTACGTTACTACACGAAAGAACGGTCCCCCTCATTTATAATGATCCATTATTGTGTGTTCGTGACAAGCATTTTTACGTTTAAAATGATCGTCATGCAATTGTACCTTGTAAGTTACATTCAATTTAACGCACGAGTGATTTTATTTCAAAGTTTTAAGGCTCTATTTGATGGGCAATAAAATTTTAAATAAAGTTGTGAAAGTAAGGTCATAAACATTTTCCTCTACAAGTACATTAAGACAAGGATCATTATTATTGTTGGGGGTGTTTAGTTATTGAACAGTTTAAACACCAAGAACTTCAATTTTTTTGTTTTATAGGAATTCTATAAAATCATTCCAAAAACTTTTTTTAACGTGAATCGTGCAAAATAAATTTATTTATAATTTCAACAATGACCGAATTTTAATCAAGAACAAGATTGTTAAATTTATTATCTTTATTTCTTTCCCAATTTAAAATAAAATTAATTTAAGTTTTATGGTTACATACCACTTAATGAAATTCAATATTATTTCAAATTCATGGTCAAATTTTAACGACCTTTCCAATACTACTGTAGATAGACATTCATAAAAAAAAAGAAATTTTTTTTGACGCTTTTATTGTCATTTGAAGGTGATTTAAAAGTCTATATACTCCGGCATCAACAATCGAATTGCAGACTCGAGGCGTGGGAATTTTACCTTGGTTGTTAAACCCCCGATAGTCTTTAGAGAATTCCACCATTAAACTTTTAGAGTTTTATGGAATTGTACTTTGAAAATCGGCGTTTTAAACTTTTGATAGGCGCACGTGTTTCGAAAAAAGAGGGAAATAAATGGAAAGGGACTATCGACTCCAACCGCCTAAACTTTCATATTTAAGCAGTTCAACTTTCTCAAGTGAATTGACGACGATAAAATTTGTAATTTTAAACTTTATACCTTTTTTCCCTTATCCATGATTTAAATCTCCTCCTACTGTAGTTTAAATTTTACTTTTGCTTGATCCCATCATCGAAGGGTTGTCATCCGAGGAAACATGCGGAGTCACGTAAACTTGTGGCAGCACCGGTTTTATCGATGATTTCTTTGGTAAAGATGGCGAATATTTCCCCATGTTAAATTTTCCCCTTTTATCTCCCGCACCATTTTTCGACGCGAACATTGAAATAAGTTTAGGTAACTCGATTTCATCGTCTTCGCATTCCTCATCGGGAATGGCAATGTGAATGCTTGGTAAACTAAGAGACAATGGCGCGTTTATCGGAGGATTAGATATTATAGATTCGTTATCCTCGGTACCTGCCGAAGGGTCTTCCGCTGGCATTCCTTGCGTTTTGGGTAACGATTCTTTCGACTTCCAAAGTCTATGCTTTCCCCGAGAAGGAGGAGTTGATGACGTTTCAGAAGTTGTTCTTTTTTTCTGGTATTTTCGTTTAAAGTCTCTCAATCTAGCAGCGCATGACCGCGACCGGTTTCGTTTGCCCTTGGACGTTTCGCTATCCTTAACAATACCTTTGCCCATATCTAAACTCTTTGATTTCCTAGACTTATTTGAACTTTCACCACTAGAATTATTAGCATCCATGTCTTGATGACTGCTACAGGTAGAAGCGGTCTCAGCACTGTCTCCACGAAAAAATTTGCCTGTACGTCCGCCCTCGTTCGACGATGCCGGTCCGTAAATTTCGGAACCTAACCTTTTATTCTGAAGCACAGCTTCAAAAGAGCCAGCAGGCGTTGAAAGAAACCGCCTATAACAAAAAAATATATTTTAAATTTAAATGATTTAATTCTTTAAGGAAACACAAACACCCGTAATTTAAGCTAACTAAAGCCACAAAAAGATATTTAATTTAAAATACCATTCTACATACAGTACAGTATTAATATTTCGAAAACGTAAATATTAGTTTCCCTAAAAACACCCTCGTATATTAATAAAAAATTTAAAGATACAGCGTTATTAAACATAAAGGGGACCATTTAAAGTTATTTGACTTGCGTGTTACAAGGAAACCAAGAAATCAAATAAAGATTAAAAAATATAGGGGTATGGGAGACATGTCTTACCCCCTGATACCTGATGAAGTGGGGAAGCGAGAAGACATCGACGATGCTGGGTCCATGTGCATTGGTGGAGGTTGCAAATAACCACTTTCCAACGCACTGAAAGTATCCGTGAAACTAGGAGATTTTGGAAAATGCCCTTCTGTTGATGGTCTTTTATGATGATGGCCATGGGACATCATTTTGGAACCGGTGTTTGCTGTCCAAGCTAAAATTAAAAATACTTTTAATATTTTCGCACACTTTTTTATGTACAGTGCTAGAATTACTATATTCGTGCATCGTACTTAATAAGTTTAAAATTGAACTAGATGTTCGATTTGTTGACAAATTATTGGGATGTTCCAGTGAGTCTTCATCTTCTTCAGCAATTTCAGGAAGTACCAATGTTTGGTCTTCTTCAGGGACGCTTTATATAATTAAATAAATACCGTATATAAAAAAAATGAAATGATGTACTTGAAAAAGTTGGCAATAGAGTTTGGCCCTCGATTCCCCTTCCCCCCCACACACAAACTTAATTTTGACAAAGGTAATAAAATAAATCTCGTACAGAACAGCTGCCACTGATCCTCTAAATGTTTTCTTCTTATACATCATAGCGGCCTTGGTATAAGTTAAAGTAGGCTCAGTCTCGTCATAATGTACATCCTTTGCGAGTGGCGGGATTCTTGTCAGAAGTGTATCAACCACCAAATAACTAACCTGATGTTCGGCCATAATAATAATAACAAATTAACTAAGACATAAATAATTTAAGAATATAATAATACAATGAATGTACTTTCAAGTGGCGATCGATTAACCAATTAAGCTCAAAATCTTCATCGTCATCTCCAAACGGATTTATCAAAGCCTCTGCTACCTGTTTCAATTGCAAAAAGTATTTAATTTAAAATAAATTATAAAATAATATTTTTTTTTTTACTTTTAGAAGACCCATATAGAAAAAAAATTGTAAAAAAGTGAGAATCGGAATATATAAATCCACATATTTAAGCCTTTCTTTTTCTTCGATTGGCTCTACATATTGTCGGCCAATAACACACGCGGCAAAAAAAGAATACGTTGCCAAAGTTACCACCTTCAAATAAAATTTTTGTAACATTATTTAATTTATAAAAATTTTTTTTAAAACAATATATCGCAATTAGGATTAACCTGAGTGTAGACGAGTGGAATTGATACCCAATCGTAAGACCAAAGCATACCGCATTTTGAACGAAATTCGTTAAATTCCTATCGAAAATTTTAATAAAATTTTAAATTATTGTGATTGATCCATGATTAGATAAAATTACTTCAACAAGTAGTTTCAATCCTTGACTATCCACGATAATTTTTCCTTTCCTTGCCTCTTGAATGAGATGGATTACCCAAGTACAAGGGATCCAATAGGTATTGAATTCGGATGACGGCACGGATAAATAAATATCTAGCTCAGCTTTCGTCATGAAACCTGAAAATGTGCGGTCAGAAATATTAGTTTCGCGCTTGATATATATTTTAATTTAAAACACATTTTTCAATTGTTAGCCCGTTAAAAAAATGTATGTAAATATTTATTAAGAAAAGAAAATGCTAAACCCCATTTGAAGAGTATTTTTCACCCACCAACCTCCCTCTACCAGATGCTGCAGAGTCGGAAACCTCTTTTTAACAGCCATACTGATGGAACGAAGCACCTGGCCAATGAATAACACATTAAAAATACATTAATAATTCAGCTGGGAACTCGCAATGTCTTACCAAAACTAAACTTAAGTTGAGATATCGAGCAATGGTCCTGCGAAATAAACGAGCTGTCTCGTCATATCCAGTCACATACAATGCAATACAGTGACAGAATCTAAAAGCAAGATAAAAATGACATTTTAGCTTGTTTTAATCAAGTTTACTTATCATGAAAATGTAATAAAAATTAGTACCGGTAACGTAATTTTTTTTGAATGAGCAAATATTGTTTTAAAAATTTATATAATAATATTCTCATATGAAAAGTAAATTTATAGCTTAAAATTTTAGATAATAAAAAACTCCTCTTAAATGTGTTTTATGAATAATCATGACTAATAATAATATTATATTAATTTTATTATTGAAATATCATGGTTGTTCACTTATGGTTATATTAACTGGACATTAAAAACATTTATTAAATTAGTAATTCATATACCGGTAAAAGGTTTAAATTTTGCATTTTTATTTTTGTTAATGTATACACGAATAAAATAATATGCAGTTAGTTTTATAATTATAGCGCACATATATACTGTAATATTAAACGGAAATAACGAAATGAAGACAAAATTAGAAGAAAACGCAGTCCAAAAATAAACAGTGAAAGAAGGTGAAAAGTAAAGAAAAATAGCTAAATGTTGATTCGGAAATCCTAATTTGAAAATTATCTTCTCAACTTACGTATACAATTGCAGATATTCCATGTATAAGATTGACCACTTCCCTTTGAGTTATTATCCTTCCGTTACTTTTTCAAAGTCTTTTTTTTTTATTTTTAGTAAATTCCACATACAGAAACAATGAAGAATATGCACTTGACATAAATTCAAAATACTGGAGTACAAAATGGACTGTTAATTGGTTTTTTTAAAACATCATGCAGTAAACAATTATTATTATGATACTGATTAATAATTCCATTATGAAGCAAAATAAAATTTAATGTGATAAGTTGGATATTAGTGTTAAAAATAATTCTAAAGTAGGCCTAATTTAAAATCTAGTTAAGGGTGTTAAGTGTTGTTGAGTAAAAATAATCAATTATTTGATTAAATGTTCCTTTTTTTAATTATTCAAAAGATGTCTATTTTTAATCTGTAATTGATTTTTCCAGTGTGTTTGACATTCAAAGCAACAAAAATAATGCAAATTTAAAATAATTTTGTTCAAATCATTCGGTATTTTAACCATTATAATTATGTCTGCCTTATTTTAATTTATAATTTAAAATTGCTTTAAATGAATAGGTTGGCCGTGTAGCAACAAATAAAACAAAATTAATTTAATTTCTTAGTTTTTATCTACTAAAATTTAAGTTTTGAAATATATAATTTTTAACAAACATAGAATAGTATAGCTATAGGGTTGGTTTATCCTTTAAAAAATATATTTTTACTTGTCTGGCCAGGGAATAGCTTCATATTGACTCCACCAGCGTTGCACCACGAGCGTTACATACACGCCCAACACAAATGATAAAGGAATGTGACCCAAGAATTCGTCAAATTTATAGACTACTCTTTCAAATTCACTAAAAAGTAAAAAAATAAATAATAATTACTATCTACGAGTATAACACAATAGTAAAATAAAAATTTGACATTTCAATTAAACTTTACGCATGATATTATTATTCCAAATTATTTTAAAAATAGGTTTAAATCGTAAATTAAAACTAAAGTCCTTATACAATTTTAGTCAAATTAGATTTAAAGTTGTTCCAACTTTTAAATAGTCGCCTATCTATAAAATGTCTTTCTTTTAGATTTAGACGTTGATTTTTATAGCCATAAAAAGAATGAAATTTTTTTTTCTTCTTTCTTCTGTACAACGATTGGCATTCGGCCTACAACAACAAATGGAGTGCATTCTTAACATTTAGTGACATTTTGCCAAGAAAACACTTTGATAACAGTAAGGGGAAAAAAAATTCTTTTAAAACCTTACCAAAACAACTTTTTTAAAAATTTTCCACCTTAAAATTTAAGATTTTGAAAATATCAAAGCATTTCTATAGAGTAATTTTTCCATCAATTCACTAGCCAATAGTCGATTTTTTATTGCAAATAAAATAAATTTTAATGTTCAAGTTATTATTTAATTAATATTTTTTTTTACATGTGTAATTACCAATTATTAAGATGAAAATTGAATGGGAAATTTGTACACTCAGCGCTTATTATTTACATCAATTATCATTTTTACTACCGTACCACACCAATATTGATAAAAATAAAAAAAGCAACAATAACTTAAATTAAGTAGGGGCTCGCAAAAAATCCTGCTTTGAAAGTCAGTTTCACAAACAACTCTTAATACCCACTATCATATTATATGCTAAAAATTAGCCCTGCCAAGTATAATGTTTAGACCCGTATTAATGCTATAAATTAACTAACAATCAGTAGTTTAGCTATCAAATAAATTTGGCATGCGAGTACGTAAGCAAAAGAGAAAATACAGTAGGCCTACCTGCATATAACTTAAAAGGAAGTACATGTACTTGTACTTTTAAATGCAATACAAACACCGCAAAGTACTTTTTTCGGTTTTGGCAGCAGAGTAAATAAAATTTAAAAACATCGAAAATAATGTTTCTTAAAAAAAAAGATATCTAGACTTTTATTATTAACTACCGTATTTCTATAGCACTAGTATTTTACAGTAATTGTAGCCTATGTAAATTTTAAGTGTTAATATTACCACGATATTATTTTATTTTTCAGTTTATATTTTTTAATTTTTGCTTATGGTGTAATTAAATGAAAACCATTTATTTTATTTTAAAAATTTGACTTCTCAAACCGAATTGCATGTATTTGCAAAGTTTGTTATTATATGAGTGCCAATTGCTAGACCTTTAAGTCACGCGCGATCCTCGACTAGGAAAAATTATCTCTTTTTTACTTTAACTTATTGCAGCGTCAAATTATTTTTTTGCCAAGAGTTTTTTAACTCTTACAAAATCGTATTACAACTTCTTCAATAAAATAAGTAATGTCAAAATAAAATAAATACATGTATATGTTTTCACCTTTTAGCGCAATACACTATTAACTTTTGTAAAATGCATACAATTATTTATTTACATTTTCCTTTGCTTATTTTTATTGCTTTTTTTTACGACTAGAAAATTTGTCTAAATAATCAACAAAAACCCGTTCCTTAAGTTCAAAAACATTAAAATTTGCTTGGATTGTTGTTTAATGTCATCATTATTGCATCAGCATTTCAAATGAGCAAATTCAAATATTTCAATGTAAACAGCTTTCTTTTTATAAAAGTCATTATTTATTATTTCTAAAAAAAATGCAGAAATTGAGAGTTTATCTTTGTTTTGAATGAGTTATAACGGAAAACATGTGGTTTCCATTAACTGAACATCTCTTTCTATTCTTTTTTTACTTCTTGAGAGCTAAATAAAGCAAATGGATGAGATGTCACTCTCAATATCCAGCCAATTGTAGCAATACAAACACACTCAGCTACATTTCAATTGCTTTCATAATACATGTACAGTATAGCTAACTTACTAACCATGGCACCAGAATTAAAATAATAAATTACAATAAAAAAAAAAATTCCTAAAAGAACCTTAAAAAAGTTCTTTTATTTATTTTTTTAGGTACCGGTAATAAATTAAAATAATCACATCACTTTGTTAGAAAACTATTTTGCAAATTGAGTTTTACTTATTTATTTAACTTTATTTTATTAGACGTTTTTATCAACTTATTTTGATAAAGTTAATAGGAATTAGTTCAGTAGATAATTATATAATAATGTTTGGAGTTTTAACAGTAGACAATTTGAATCTCATACGTTTCCGAATAAAACAAAAGTTCAACATAAAATTATAATTAACCATAAGAAACTTTGTAAATATCAAAAAGTAACGTTACTGTAATACGTTAAATTTACGAAACATACGTTAAAGAAAAACTTTCTTTTAAGAACATTAAAAAAAAAAAAAAATTAGCAAATTCTGTACTAAACATACCTACAATTAAAAATTATTCATAACATTTGAATAAATAAAAATAATTATTTGAGTATTCATTTGACAAAGTAAATATACTTCATTTAAAGGTTAATGACCTCTAATATGAGGAAGCATGGTGCTAATAATTATTTTAATGCAGTTTTCCAGTATGATCGTTGGATGCGATTTATGTATTTTAAGTTTAAATAATAATTCAGTATTAATTTTAAACCAAAACTGTGAGTAGTTTTCTGTGTTTATTCATTTAGTTTTTTTTTTTTTAATAATGTCTAATACGGCCCAAAATTAGAAATATCCAGTATTTTTTTTAAAAAAAAAATGCGGGGCGACGGTATGAGTCGTCATCCATGCAGTCGGTAAGTTAGGCCGACTAAATTTTGTCGTTTTTCTGTTGCGTCGTTGAATTTGCATTCTCGCGTTAAATATTCGCCATCATTAGAGACCATTGAACCTGAGAAAAAATTTTGAGTAATACACTAGCATTCCAACATTGCAATTCTTATTTAAGATTTTGCGGTTAAGTTTTTTTGCTCGCTCTTGTACGCGACTTAAGTACACTTCATACAGTATGTCGCCAGAGCTGAGAATTTGTTGTTGCCCTGATGCACAGCAAGTCTGATGTAAATGAATAAATCTCAACTATCTGAAGCCATTTTTTCTAACCACAAAATCTTTAATAAGTGAAAGTTGGTATATTATGCAAAATCTTTTTCGGCTAGTAATAATATTAAACTCGACTTAGAATTCCGCGATGCACTTTCGACGCAAACGTCTTATTGATATTGTTTGTGTATACCCTCCCTCTACTTTATTGTACTGTACTGTACT
>JAQGAY010001743.1:0-12997 GCA_034698085.1 Polydesmus angustus
GAACGATATCCATAAAAATAGAACGATTTTTTAAATGAACGATATCCATAAAAATAAAACGATTTTTTAAATGAACGATATTCATAAAAAGAACGCTTTCTGTTCCTAAAAGAACGACATCCATAAAAATAATGATTTTAACTTTAAAAAATGAACGATTTCCATTTTAAACAACGAAATCCATAAATAATTGGCACCCTTAAAAGCACTTCCTTAAAAGTGAGAACGCCATTTTGTTTCCGTTTGCTCAAATGTTTTAAAATAAAAATATCGGAAATATTGTTTCTCATTTGTTTCGATAAAAATATCGAAAGAAAAAAAAATTCTATTTCTGCGAACTCTTCCATTCACTTTTAAGAACAAACTTGACACTTCCGGGTTCACTCTCCCCATTCTATCAACTCACTTCCGCTTCACTTGTCAATCAAACGGATATTATTCTAAATGTGACTTACGAGGAGTTTCTTGAGGAGCACGGCGTCGGTCACGCTGTTGGCGCTGGGCTTCTGCGCCTTCCAGAACTGCTTCTGCGCGGTGTACCGACTCATCGGACACATCTTGAACAAACAATCTGAAATACACGTAAACAAACGGCATTAATGAAGGAGGCACAAAAAGTCTGCGGACAAAAAAAAAATTATTCCACACAAAATAATATTAAAGTAGTATAGGGTGTTCGTTGGTTGACGTTAGTTTTCAAACACGAATAAATCAGACGAATTTTCATAAAAATGAATTATTTTTTAAAATTTGCATTAATTAACACCTCCCATTTAATAATAAACAACAATTTTTAGAATGTGACCTCTACAACTGAGTCGGCACGTGTTAATGCGCTCACTTTGACGGCTAAAGCTCTCGCGGACTTCCAGCCTGCACCCGCCGACTCCATCTCGGCACGTGCCGGCATCTATTATAAGATTAATGCAAATTTCCTCGAGCGCATTAACACGTGCCGACTCACTTGTATAGGTCACATTCTAACTATTGTTTTTTATTATTAAATGGGAGGTGTTAATTAATAGAAATTAAAAAAAAATTATTCATTTTCATTAAAATTCGACCAATTTATTCATGTTTCAAAACTGACGTCATCCAACGAACACCCTATATAAAAAAAAACCGGAAACTTCTCGAACAACCCTTCTCAATCGCACGTAAGCAAAGCGTATTAATAAAGGAGTCACAAAAAGTCTGCGGACAATAAATAGATTTTTAGCGTTTAGCGGGAAATAATAAAATAAAACTCCCTTATAACGTTAACCAAAAACTGACTAATCGAAAAACCCGCTTTTAGCGTTTAAAATCTATTTATTAAAAAAAAACCGCCTATTACGTTTAACAGATGCATTAAATTTGGTACAACTCGCTTATAACGTTTAACAAAAACCGGTAAAAGTAAATAACTCCGATATAGCGTTTTTTCAACTTTAAAAACGCTGCATTAAACCAAAAAAAAAAAAAAAGAGAAAATAAATAAAGAAAGGAAAAAGCAAATAAGCAAAAAGTGAAAACGCATAGAAGCGGAAGTTGGAGGTTGAACGTCATTTGAATAATACAGTAAATGCATCGCAATGAATGTGAATGATGTTTATATTGGATTTCTATCGATTAATCGATCGATATCAAAAGATGCCGATGCATGCATTTCCGCGTTTTTTTATTTATTTATTCTTTTTCCGGTCATTTACATTGGGAAGCGGACTAACCCAAACAAAACCGCTAAATAAAACTCAACTTCCGCTCAAAACCGCCAAAGAAAAATCAGCGTAAAATAAATAAATAAATGCGATTTACAAAATATGCAAATCCCTCGTATCTTAAATCTTAAAATTAAAAATCTTTAATCTTGGTGGGGTTTTTAAAAGTGGTTCGAGAGAGATTTTTACTTAATCTCGTTTTAAAAAAATTTCTAATCTCGCTTTAAACATTTTTTTTTTTTTTTTGACTGAAAGTTGGTTTCCCTGAATCTCGTTTAGTGAAAAACTTGTTTCGTAAAAAATAAAAACTTAAATCCGAGATTAAGCTGCTTAATCCGGTTTAAAAAATTAAAATTTTATTAATTTTCTCTTTGCATTAAACTGGATTGTTCAATCACTAAACTCGATTAAAACTTCGTTCAACTCGTCTAAAATATTGTTAAACTCAGTCAACATTTAATTAAACTCGATTAACAGTCATTAAACTCAATTATTCGTTCATAAAACTCAATTATTCGTTCATAAAACTCAATTAATCGTTCATAAAACTCAATTAATCGTTCATAATACTCAATTAATCGCTCATAAAACTCGTTCAAAAACTCGTTAAACTCGATTAAAATATCATTTAACTCGATTAAAATATTTTTAAACTCAATTAACTTTTAAAATTTAATTAAACTCGATTAACAGTCATTAAACTCAATTAATCGTTCATAAAACTCAATTAATCGTTCATAAAACTCAATTAATCGTTCATAAAACTCAATTAATCGTTCATAAAACTCGTTAAACTCGATTAAAATATCATTAAACTCGATTAAAATATTTTTAAACTTATTTAACTTTTAATTAAACTCGATTAACACTCATTAAACTCGATTAAAATATCTTTAAACTCAATTAACTTTTAATTAAACTTGATTAACACTCATTAAACTCGATTAAGAATCACCAAAGTGGGTTAAAAAAATCATTAAACTCCATTAATAGTTCCTTAAGCTCAATTAAAAAAAAATCTCTAAACTGAATTAATCCGCCTTTAAACTCGATAAAAATGTCCAAGAAGCGAGTTTTACTAAATCTAATTCGCGGAAATTTAATTTAGTTAAAACCAACTTGATTGGCGTAAACGAGATTAAAGTTTCGAACAACATTTTTTTAACCTAATCCTCTCTTTATGAACTGCTAATGTTAAAGTTAGCTATCGAATGCTATGGATCTGCGCATGCGCTATACCTATCTCGCTATACATAATTTCAATCTCGTTTTAGTGAAAACCTGTTGCTTTGTGGAGAGGCGAAACGTTGATCTAGATTAAGCGCGTGAATGGGGTATGACGTCAGAGGAGTTAATCCGAGCGGATGCGGCGTTAACAGGAAGTGGGATTAGTAGGAGAGAGAAAGGTGGATTAAGATTCCGATTGAACCGGAAGTCTTACCTCGAAATTTCTTGGGCGGATTATTCAGGTCTCCCGCTTCCGGACAAACCACGCACCGGTCGTCCACCAACCTACACACGACCAAAATTCATTCATTAATATTATTCATTCAATAATTAAAAAATACATTACAGTGTACATGTATAGTAAAATTAGAAGTGTTGTCAAATAACGAGAAATTGATTTTTAAAAAGTCCCTATCAAACACAAGAAAACAATATCTAAACTAAAACACTTGCTGTCAAACAAAAAAAAAAATTCCCTGTCTATTAAAAAAAAAACCCTATCTAATAAAAATAAAATCAGTGTCAAATTAACAAAATTTTAATATTCCAGTCAAGAAACCAATTCCAGCATAAACCAAAAAAAAATCCCTAAAAAAAATAATCCATAACATTTAAAATGAAATCCCTTTAAATAAAAAAAAACCATTAGTATGAATCAAAACAAATCCCTATAATATCCCAATAAAATCCCTATAAATCAAATAATGTCAATCAATAAAAAAAATCCCTCTGAAACTAAAAAATTTTCGATGAATTAAAAAAACGCAATAAATAAAAAAAAATCCCTATGAATCAGACAAATCCCTACGAATCAAAAAAAGTCATTACAGTATAAATCAAAAAAAATCCCTATGAATTAAAAAAAAATCCCTATGAATAAAAAAAGTCCTTACAGTATAAATCAAAAAAAATCCCTATGAATTAAAAAAAAAGTCTCTATGAATAAAAAAAAATCTCTAGAAATAAAAAAAATTACAATACATGATCAAATAAATCTAAAAAATCCCAATAAATCAAAAAAAAAAAAAAAATCCCTGCAAATCAAAAAAAATTTCTATAAATCAAAAAAAAAATCCCAATAAATTAAAAACAAATTCCCCATAAATCAAAAAAATTCCCTTTGAATCAAAAAATTGCCAAGAAATACACAAAAATCGCTACGAATCAAAAAAAAAAAAAAATCCCTATTAATCAAAAACAAAATCCATAGACCGGTAATTCAAAAACATTCCCTTTAAATTAAAAAAATTCACTTAGAATCAAAAAAAAAAAAAAAAAATTCCAAGAAATCAAAAAAAAAAAAAAAAAAAACAACTTAACAATTTTTAAAAAAATCAAAATTTTGCATAAATCAAAGTTTAACAATCGTGGGCCCCAGATTTAATAAAAATTTCTCCCATCAATAAAAAAAAATCATTCGAAACTTTTTAATTACCGTCATTAATTTCATACTCCTCTCTAAAAAAAACTAAAAAAATTTTTCTTCATTCGAAAAATAAAAAAAAATTCGAGTGTATTTAAAAAAAATAATGACGAAAGATTGAAAAAAAAAGAAAATTATTAAACAGTTATTAAAGTTCAAGGCCGCAACAGCTGATTGGTCAATCAATCCTTCAAAAACGCGGAGAAAGAAAGTGTACAAAACTATCACGAACGACCTTCTCAATATAAAACAAAAATAAAAATAATCAAAACTTTTCGAAAAAGTCAAAACAAAATAAATAAAAATAATTAATTAAAATTGCACAGGTTGTGGCTTATATTAAACTTACCCCAACGTACTAATGAAACCACTGACATCACCGTAGGCGCACAGCGAAACGATATCGCCTATATGTAAATAACTGGAAGTGGCGAGCATGTGGCTCATCTTCAATAATATTAATTAACAACTTGTATAAATAACAACAACAACTCTGGAAACGCGGAGACAGGCTGTGAAAACGCGGAGACGGACTGTGAAAACGCGGAAAAGGATTGGAAAACACCATACACGAAGCAGCAGCGGCGGGCGACGCTCTACAAAACGCGGTCGACATCCTTCAACCACCGATCTTCCATCGTTAATAATACATCCACGCGCATAATTAATTCTTCGTAATCCACGGGCGAAACACACAAAATGAAATCCGATTAAATCAAAACGAAGAAACCGAAAGAAACGAAAAAAATGGAACACGACGACAACACACGATGACACGGAGTCGAGCAACAAAATTTCAACCTGTTTCTCTCTCGAGCTAAAACGCTAAGCGGCCGTAGAGCGGATGGCGAGCCGCTACAAATCACAGCATACTTTTTCAAGGCGAGCGCTACGTAGCCGAAAGAGTACCGTTCGAGCAGCACTTTTTGAACGCCTCTTATCTACTATGTAATGTATAGTGACGTAGTTTTTATTGTGTTACGGTATAGGCGAGCGGCGAGCGAAAAGTCAGATCGATGTCATCAATATCTAGATCTTACGCACTTTACGAATGCGGCCTATCTATACTTTAATGTATAAGAAAGGTACGTCACTATACATTGCGGTAGTGGTAGGAGCGATCAAAAAGTAGAATTGTCTATATTTTGTTAATTCACGCTAGAAAGTTCGCGCATGCGCACACGGTGATAATTACTAGCTGTCAGGATTTAATTATTTTTTTTTCTATCGGATTTAAGCACCTGTAATTATTTAGAAATAATTAACTATAATAAATAATTAATTAAAATTTTTTTTTTTGGCTTACTCTGAAGATTTTTTTTTAACATTGAAACCCGGTAATTTTCAGTTAATTACTGTAATTAATGAAATGCAATCTGGGTAATTTATATTATTCATAAAAATTAGAAATATTGTAATTTTAATTAACATTAATTGAAATTTCGCAATGGATAATTAATATTCACGACTTAAAATTTTTTAATTTTATTTTAAATTAATTTAAAAAAAAAAAATTTTAATAAAACGATTAAATAAAATTGGTTTTTAAAACTTGTACATTGTATTTACAAAAAAATAAACAATTAAAAATTACGATGGAGTAAACAATTAATTTTTAAATTATTCAAAAGAAAAAACAAAATATTTTTGTCATTAATTTTTTCGAGGCTAAAAATATTGTCACCTTTTTTTTGTATAATAATATTATTATATAATAGTATTAGTGACGTCGTCAATAGACTTGCTTATTATTTTCATATTATTATATTCACAGTATACAAATCAAAAATGCGCTTCACAATTAAATTCCTATCAACTAATAATAGAATATAGAATATTTTGTTCGCGTTTATATATACAATAAAAATATCAAAGACTTACATTGTGAACTCTGTACTTGAACATGTACTTATTATGTGTACTTTTTTTTCCACTTTATTATAAGGTTATGTTTTTGGTTCCTTTCTAAAATCTACGACTTTTGGCATGTTTGTTTTTAATTAAAGGCTAGAGATAAGATAAAAAAAAACGAAGAGCAAAACAACGCACAAATATTATAATGGAAAAAGTAGAATTAAAAAGTTCCTGGAATTTCCTGAAGATTCAAATAAAAACACTTTTTTTGTATGTATTTTAGAACTTTTCTAAAATTAAATTTTCACGTATTAATCACACACTCAATAACCCACTAACAAAATTCACATTGAAGAAAATTTTCTAGAACTGTTGTTTTCCAAAAAAAAAATGTTTTAGGATTTTCTATAGATGTGGAATTTTATTCTCCAGTAATTGTTCCGCATAAATTTCCCAGAACACACCCAGTACCTTTCCCGTAGAAATTTTAAGGTACCATTCTCGCTGGAACTGACTTCAATTCTTTCAAAAACACAGTTGAAAATGTGATTAAAACGTAAAAATTTCACCTGTAAAAACCATAACAACACCAAAAAAATTTTTTTAAAAAAAAAATCTATCATTCCAGGAACGTTTTAATATTACGGTACAACAAACGTCATTCGCCCAGTTCTCTGGATGCCGCGGGTGTCGTCGACTGTTGTTCCTCGCTGTGAGCCCGAGACAGAGCAGCTTCGCAGATCCGAGACGCCATATTCGCTTCTCCCTCAGCCGCACCCTCCTCACCGTCCTTAACGATGGAATTCTCAGGTTCCAGATCAGGTAACATGCTAACATTCTGAAGAAGCAGTTTCTGATGCAATACACATTAAACCAACATTTGAAAACACACAAATCGGGACAAACACGAATAATAACAAAAAAAAACTACACCCAAAATTTCACAATGTTATACCTTTTCTCGTTCTTTTCGATCAACTTTTTGCTTCTCCTAAAAATTTCAATCCCACATTATAATTAACGATTTATTTTTTTCGTAAACCAGTCAACAATATCTTACCAAAAGTTGTTGTAGCGCGATTTTAGCTGCCGCGTGCAACGTGTTACAAATCTAAAAACGTAAATAAACGGGGTAAAATGATTATTTTCCGAAGGGATCAAATGTAAACAAACTTCTTCGGCCGATGAATTCGACTCGAAAACGTGACAGGAAAACTTGGGTCGGCCACCAACTTCGTTAGACCGAGTAATAAAAGCTAATAACCTTAATAAAAAAAAGTAAGCAAGATTAATAATTCCGAATTTTGGAATGTTTTGGAACCTTTCTACCTATTATTTTCGTGATGAGAGCCCCAAAATGCTACATCTTGTAACGCGAATTCCGACCGAGTAGCTTGACTCGAAGGATCGTACAGGCTATTAAAAACAACGATAGAACATAATATTCAAGATATATTTATAAAGCAAACCAAACCTGAGTTTTGATTCTGTAATAATCATAAGAGATTCGGACATTTTAAAAACGTTGTGTATGGCTCGAGCTGCCATTATGTGACGTATAGTTTCGTGAATCAACTGATCACCTGTATAGAAACAAATTAATAATCCTTCTCAATAAGAATAATAATTATAAGTTTCTTCTCCTCTACCTCGATCGAAAGGAACTTCCATTGAGCCTAGGAAACGCACGGTGTAGACCTCGTGACACGTTGAGCCTGCTGCACCTTTGAACGCCGACGAAGAAGATTCGCTCGCCAAACTTGTGCTGCTGGATTGATCGAAAGGATTGATTCGTCTGACATATTTCACATAAATTTACACACACAAAAATAAAAATATAATAACAAAAAGCATGCACACACACAAACATATATTATAGAATGAAGACGAGAAAAAAACAACAATCATTCCAAAACAACACGAAATTGTTTTCTTTTACCTTGAAAGAGATTTGGAAGCTGAATTAAACGATTTATCTTCTTTCGACGGAGAAACCATATCGAATATGATGGGCGTGTTGGCTAAAATTACGTTGAACGGCGTGGATGGACTAGTCACTTTACTCCCGTGACCGTCGGATTCTACGGACCTAAACAAAAAAAATATACGCAATTAGGATCCAAAGATACAAACATTTCATTAGCAAATGATGTTCTAAACATATTTCCAGTGCCATATTTCACGATTAAATTTTGTGTTCCGTTAAATCAAGGTTCCTTTTCTCTAAAGCTGGCAAATACTACAATCAGAAATGTTTCGACGTAGGTTCCATACAATCAGAAACGACTTGAAATAAAACGGTTTGATAAAAAAGAATAACATCTGATGTCAACAAGTATGAGAAATGTCATCATGAAATGTGGCACCATCAGAAATTTAGAAGGGAAACTTACATTCCTCTCGAATGATCTCTGCTCAATTTACTAATCTAAAGAAATGTAAATAAAAAATCTCACTTTACGGTTTATAAAATTTAATTTTAAACGTTACTGATTGCTGAGACGAGCGACTTTGACTCCGAGAAGGCGGTTTGCCTTTAATATAACCTCCTTCGCGAACGATGTTTTGAATGGTGCAAATCCATTCGTCTCGATCTCTCTCGTTCACCGCTTGCAAAATAACGCCTCTAAAATGTATACAAATAATTATTATAATTTCTCTATCCATTACAGTTATAAAAAAATTTTAATTATACGAACTTTTTTCCGTTTGTAATTTGAAAAACATAACGTCTATCTTCCTGTTCTAAAGGCTGAGCCGAAATATTGCTGTCCAATTCGATGGCTAAACTTCCAGCAACCTAGAATTGCCACAAATAAAAATAATAATAAAATTAGTAAACATTTATAAAACACGCAAAGCAGCTCTTTTGCCTCAAAAACTATAGACTTGTTATCATCATAGACAACCTCAAAAAATAATTGTACGGCGTACGAGGCTTAGACGTCGCCTTACTCGGACGACGTCCAACGCAGACGCCGTCTACATACACCAAAACACATACTTGGAAATTGTAAACACAAAAACCAGATGTCAAATTCCACACGAGTTATGGTTCTTAAAGACCTGTCAACCTCTTTTTGACCTTATGATTTAAACAGCCCTTTCGATCCAAATGTCACACTTGACACACACCATACACATTCCAAACTTACATCTGTTTATTCAATCTAACTGTAAAGAATGAATACGTTCGCTAAAATAAAATTGCTTCACTTATGTTCCAAATTCTAACTATGTGTCGTGTTCGCTTATTTCGCTCTAGTTATGATATAAGTCGACTTATAATTCGGACTTCGCTCTCTTGATCAAGACGTCGTCCATCGGAACAGGTACGTTACAAATGATTATCGACCTACATGATTTCACTTAAAGGCTGCTGGCATTAATATGAAACAGTCTTATTATTTTTATGCCGAATAACACCGTCACCTAGAACTGTTCTGACCTTCTTTTAAAATTTTCACAGGAATTCTATTTTCTTTGGGAGTAATCTTTGACCATGCACCCTAGGGGATCGTTTCTATGATCGAAGGGAGTAATATGGTAATATAATACTGTAATGTAAGATCGAGGTCGGGAATCAGAAGAAAGCAGTTAGTTGAAGGAGGAGCACAACCAATTCACACATATGATTCATCTCTTAAGCACAACCCCTTTCTCTTTGTTCGAATTCATATAAATGTAGCGAAGAAAATAAATACCCGGTATATTCATTCCTGTCAGTTAAAACTCGAATACTTGTTTCGTCTCTTTGTTTCGATAAAATTACGTTCGCTAATAATTTTAGTCGCGCCTTCCATAGTTTGTCCACGGTCTTTTCCCCTTTCCCGGCGACGATACTCATCGGACGAAGCTCCGCACACATCAGAGGACAACCGCCAACTTTTTTTGTGAACAACGAGAACCGCTAACGTTCTCCTGTCCAAACGCGAGACAAACACTAACGATCCGAAGTCCGATTCCCCGAAGTAACGATAATCCTTACTCGGAAAAAATCCTCCACTACCAACGAAAGTTAAGTAAGTCATTAATTTTAATCTCTTACTTTGGTAATATTTTAGCTTACTTTCCTTGTATATTATAGGCTGGTTAAAAACAAGAATAATTTTTTAATATTATTTTTTTAAGTTAGGGCGAAACCATTGCGAGTGAAAAATGTCAGACCATCTCACGAACCATCCCAACACCAGTGATGATAACGCATCAGCTTCCTCAGGTAGCGGAGACCCAACCAACGCTGAATTGTTGCAAACGCTCCAACTGGGAGAACGCCACGTGTATGCGGGTGATCCAAGTCGTCCGGGTTTCTACTCCTTAAACACATCATTCAGCGGTGATCCAAAGGACGTACGTTCTTTTATGAAAGCAATACGCTACCATCGCAAATCATTCCCTTTCAGCGATAAGCTCGCATTCTCCACCTTTTTCTCTCTCCTCAAGGAGAAAGCGGCGAACTGGTGGGTTGACAATCACAATCGCTACGGTGAAAACTGGGAATCAGCGATGAAAGCCTTTGAAGAAGCCCATTTGATTGAACGAGCTCTATGGACAATAATACGCGATGTGTCCGCGCGCGTCCCCGAGGCGGGAGAAACCCCCATGGAACTCAGAGATTACATCGCTCGCTTGACCGCCTCCCTCGAAGAAATAACGGCGGAAGACCTCCGCGTCGCGTTGTTCCTCAACCAACTCCCACACCACATATTGCGGTTAATGATAAACTACGATAAGCACAAGGACCTCCAAACGGTGACCGATGAGGCTTGGAGGATCTTCCAAGAGGTTGAAACTCCATCGTGCAACTCGAAAGCCAATAGTAGAAACAGGTCGACAAAAAATATCACCTGTAACCACTGCAAAAAGCGAGGGCACATCGAGGCAAATTGCAGAGGAAAAAACCACTAAGGCCTCCAACCGACCGAAATTTGTCAACGGAAAGTTAAAATTCGAAACCCAACAATCTGATTCCAGTTCACATCGTTATGTTACATATATCTCCACTTTAATCCTCGATCAACAGTTCAGAGAAAGAAAGGAAGCCTGCAATCTCTCTCTAAATCTTAGTGAAACTAACATTCTGTTCGATATTACGTTGACTATGATGTTAAAAAATCTTATTAATACGTTTAATTGTTACTTTATATTTACCTCTCCTTTGGCCATGCATAATAAATTTCCTCCCTGAGTGAAAAAGAACTCTCGGTCCCATTTCGTCACCACACCGGCAAGTTTTCTATACAATAAGAGGAGAAAAATAAATTTTCGTTTCTAACTTAAAATTATTTTTCTCTTAAAAATATAATCTAATTACGTGCGATGAAAGAGATAACCCGTCTTCTGCGTGAGCGAGGTATTGGGTGGTATGTGAGGCATGTTGACGGTGGGTTCAGCGTGATACAAATGTTGACTCTGTTTCTCCACACTCTCAATTATCTCCGCCGTCTTCTTAATTTCGGCGTTTTGTTCCGCGTACACTCTAAACAAAATTTTTACCATAAATATTAAAGATCATTGAAAGAGACTAAATGAATGAACCCTTGAACGCTGGCGCTGATGTTGGAGAGGAATTCCTCGACGTCGGCGGCTCCTAAGGATTCGTAGCCCAGGGTGAAATGAGACTTGAGGGCGTGGACATAGCCCAACATCGGATCGATAAACGCCGTCTTGCGCTTGTATTGAAGAGCATTCAAACTGGCGTAATAATGCAAAGCTATCTGAAAAAATATTAAATGATTCTTAAGTTGAAATTTCTTAATTAAGTTCTCTCAAACTTCGTAATGAATTGCTAGACAAATGTAAACAATAATGTTCGTGATTATGAAAACTTTTTATTGTGTTTACTGGTTCCTCTATTTTATTCAAATATGTAATGTTTGTGTTTCATTAAAGAAGTGTACTCTTAAAAAATGCGGTGTTAGAAGTCTCTAAAATTGTGGTGAAAAATTAACTTGCAGGCTCCAAAAAAAAAACAAGAAAAACACTAAATATTCTCTCAATATAATCCCTAAAAGTTCTAAATAAAGTCCTGTTTACTTCTCATCTAAAAGTTTTAAGAAAATAACCCCCCTCAAAAACGTATGTAAACATTCCCAATAAAATCTCTAAAAATTTACAATAAAATGCCTACATTGAGTTCATAAAAAGTTACCTAAAAAATCCTTTATAAACGGGATACCAATAAAATTCTTGAAAGTACCCAATAAAATCCCCCAAAAATCCAAATTTTAAAACAAATCCTTAACAGTCCAAAATAAAATCCTTAATAGTACAAGATAAAATCCTTCTTAGTTCCATAAAAATACCTAGCGGATTCCCAAGAAAATCCATTAAAAGTTGACAATAACATTCCCCTAAAAGTTATCTTAGTTCTCCAAAACCAAAATTCTCTAAACATTTCACAAATAATATACATTAAAAGTCCATAATAAAATCCGTAACGATTTCTTAAAAGTCCATAAAAATACAATAAAGAATTGAGAAATCATTAAGTTTTAAGTATTTAATTTTGTACCTGGTGAAACTTTTTTTTGGCTGCGTAAACTTCTTCGTTAACTTCGGCTCGTTCTTTATCGAATTCTTTTCTTTTCGGCAACTTGCTGTATTTCACTAAAGCTTTATCTACATCTAAATTTAAAAAATAACGTGAACAAATAAATGGGAGAACAAAATTCTTGAAAATATTTCGAAACTTACCTAATGACGCCATTTGAAATAGTTCGCACATCGTTAAAACCTCTGAACAACATCGAAAAAACTTATAAATTAGTTTTTAAAATTATTATTAATTAAT
>JAQGAY010001744.1:0-12997 GCA_034698085.1 Polydesmus angustus
GTATCGATTTTTTTCGGGATTTTCCTTTTTTTTTTAGGTTTTCGATTTTTTTTGGGATTTTTCTTTTTTTTTTTTAGGTTTCCCGGTATCGATTTTTTTTCCGAATTTCTTTTTTTTTTTTTTTAGGAATTCATTTTTTTTTTGGGATTTCTTCTTTTTTTTCTTTAGGTTTTCGATTTTTTTCGGGATTTCTCTTTTTTTAGGTTCTCCATTTTTTTTTAGTGTTTTTTTTAAGGTCTTTAAATTTAATTATTAGAAGTTTAGTTCTTAATTTTTAGATGGTTAAATCTTGGTTTTTGAAATTGAGTTCTAGATTTTAAACAAAGCGTTAAGGCGTTAAGGCAATAAACGTTTTGGTGCTATGCTGTGTAGCTCTAGTTTTCTTATCACCACGTTAACTCAATGAGAATGTTTAGGAGGAGCTTTTCAAAAACAAAAAATTAATCAAATTTTATTTTTGTGGTATTGATTAGGTACCGAAAACGTGGCTAGAGCACACCGTCATGCTCTGTTTAACCAACTGCCAAAGTAAGCCATACATTACGATTGGTGAATTAATTACTGTAATACGATTTGAGTTTTCTTAATTAATATTTATGAGATTACTAGATAAATAGCAGTGATGGAAAAAATGGATAAAACATTCCTAGATAATTGTAGCATTTCTTCTAGATAACTTATTTTCTCACTGATAGTTGCATTCTCCAAATAACAATTGATTTTTCTAGATAACTGTTGAAACTCCTGGATAACCTTTGAAATTATTACATAATAATTGAATAATCTACATAGGCTAATTGTTAAATATTCTAGATAATTGTTGAATTTATATTATCCAGATAAATTCGTTGATTTTCTATAGAATTTGCTAAATTTTGTTGGTAATTTTGAATAATCAGTATAAACATACAATTATATGATTAAATGGTGATTTATTTGGCTAAAAGTTTAATTATCTAGATAAATGCTTAACTAATCTTAATAAATTTTAATTTCTGTAATTATTAATTTTTGGATAAAATTGAATTTCTAGAATTATTAATTTTTAGATAAAATTTAATTTCTGTAAATATTAATTTTTGGATCAAATTTAATTTCTCGAAATACGAGTATGAATTTTTGGATAAAACTTAATTTCTAGAATTATTAAACAAAATTGACAAGAAATTACTGTCAAATTTTTTTTTATAAACTTTGGCTTTGCAATTCAACACATTTAATTGAATTGAGTTTGGTAATTAATTTTAATCTTTTTTTTTAATTTTATTGTATATCTCGTAGATTTTTTTTTTAAATTTGACTGTCAAATTAATTGATAAATAGTTTACCAGTGTACGTGAACGTGTTCTATTTTAATTTTGTATTGTACACTGTATCCACATAAAAAGTGCCCCCCAACTAAATTACTATTAAATCTTTTTAATAATTTAAATATATCAATGCCACTTAAAAAAACGTTACCATATAGACTTTTTTTTCAAAATTTATTTGCTTTATTCCGGTTTCAGCACAAGCATCACGCCCACTAGGCTGCATTATACGTTGGCGCACTTGTTCAAATATTAGCCAGACGAATATGGGGTGTGATGCAAAAAAAGGTTTAAGCCCCTTCAATGTAAACAAGGCGTTAATAAATGCATTAAAAGGTGTCTATTAAGTGTGGTTTAATAAATAACTAAATAAATGTTACTACTGTACTCATATTCAAATAACGTTTTCAAAAGGTATATAATATTGGGTGTACGTTGGATGACGTTAGTTTTGAAACATAAATAAATCAGTCCAATTTTAATGAAAATGAATTATGATTTTTAAATTCACATTAAATAACACCTCCGATTTAATAATAATAAAACAATTTTTAGAATATGACCTCTACAACCGAGTCGGCACGTACTAAAGCGCTAGAGGTAATTTCCAGTAATCTTATAGTAGGTGCCGGCACATGCCGAGATGCATTTGGCAAGTGCAGCATGCAAGTCCGTAAAAACTTGAACAGTTAAAGGGAAAGCATGAGCAAAGTTACACGTGCCGACTCAGTTGTAGAGGTCATATTTGAACAATTGTTTTTTTTATTATTATTAAATGGGAGGTATTAATTAAAGAAAACAAAAAGAAAATTGCCATGAAAACATCAATTAAAATACGAAGCAAAGTGTACACAGCAATGTATTTTTCTCGTTACCTTCCCCCACTTAAAATATAAGTTTCAAAATAAATTAAATTTCCCTTATTTTGCAAAGTAATTAATTTTAAGACAGACAAATGACATGCGCCGTGATGATTCGCGTATGCCCTCCTGGTGTAACAGCTGATGAAAGGATAAGAGTTTAAAAGTGTGAGTTTAAAGTATTTTTTTAAAAAGTTATGTGTACCGGTATTGTGTTTAATTTTTAAAATTCGTTTTTTTTTTTTAAAAAAAAAAAAAGTAAAATAAAGTGCTTTAATTTTAAAAGTATTACAAAAGTATAAAAAATATATATAAAAAAGTATACAAAATATTATCTAAATTAATGGTTGGTTAATCCATAGTAACTATGGTTAATCGTTATTTTTATTATAATTTATTTAATTTTGAGCTAACAAGTCTCAGAAAAATGTAGGATAAAAAAAATCCCGGTGCTTTTTGCTTATTCATTCTTAAATAGCCAGCTATTTTATATTATATTGACAATTACTCAAACATTTGATTTTTAAAAAAAAATGTATTAAAATTAGAAAATACAATGTTAATCATTAATTTTTGTTTGTGGCATATTTAAAACATTGAGATAAGCGAAGGCTTCAAATTTAGACAAGATAAAATTAACTTTTGATCTAAGTAAATGCAGTCAGGGTAGGGTGGCTTGTGGAATTCTTCTGCAGCAATTATTAACTAAGAATTTGTTTGCACCCAAATTTTATTAGGAGAATATTTTTTTGAGAATAAAATACTGACTTGAATATCTTGTACCTGTACTTAAAATTTTAAAATATTGATTTGTTTCGAAATCCATAAAATTACATCTGAATCTAAATAATTACATTTCCATCCAATTGACTAAAATCTACATTTTCTAGTATTTGACGGTGTTTAAAATGTTTCTCGGTTATAATTCTGCCAGATGCGACGTACTCTTCGTTACGGCATTTCCGAAAATCGTTCAACGTGATGGACTTCATCAAATCGTTTTTCACTTCCGTTATGCGCAATGTGTCGATGATTTTATGACAAAAATTCTTACTCAGACACTCAGCGAATAATTTCTACGTAAACACCGAGTGCAATGAATGCTGTAAACAGTTAGTGTACGCGATTGAAGATGGAAGTATCAAGAAATTCGTCACGACCGAATAACTTTTCAAATCTATCTTTAAATTCTGATGGGTTATTGACGACCGGATGTAGATAAGCCATTGAAACGGACTAAAATAAGCAACTCCCATCTGCAGGAACTTTAACTGTTTTTTATGTGTTTTTATTGTAAGACATTAAATCTTATCAAACCAAAATTTAACCCCATAATTGTTATTACTAATACTACAACGGGCATTAAGCTTTATAAATGGAGACATTTAAAAATAACATTTGACGTCAAAAACAACTTTTAAAAAAAGATATAATACCTGACATATTTAAATTTAAATGAGTTGAATGGCTAACTTCAAGTTCGTCACACATTGTGGCGCAACTACGAGTATCTTACTATGGTCCAAATACCAAAAAAATAATAATAATAATAATAATAATGTACCATGTCTTTATTGTGGAAAACGAATGCAAAATCAATATTGATAAAAAAATCGGGAATTTTCTTAATACTGTAATATTTTTTTTTTGGACTGGTTTTTCCCTACTGTATTTTTTAAAGTTTTCGGAAATAAAAAAGCATTTTTTTTTTGGATTTTTTTAAAATAAATTTTTCTTTAATAATATATTTTTGATAATTTTATTTTCGAAATTCTACCTTAATTTTCTTTTTTGTTGTTATTTTTAATTAATTCTACATCGGTGAAATAATAAAAAACATATACATGTATTGAACAATTATTAATTTAAACAAAACTAACGGATTAATTATTCTTATCAACACTGTAAAGGGAGGGGAAAACAAAAGCTGCTCGCTTAACTGAGGGCTTACAACACTCAAGTAAACAGATTTACATAAGGTAAATGAAACTCACTTTTCTAAAATAGTGCTCTTGATTATATTACATTAATACTGTTAATCTAAAATGTTAAGCGAATTAATAAATTCTACTCAATATTAAATCGAGGCATTACTGTACAAAATGAATATTCCATGAATAATAGAATTAAAACATTAAATTAGTTTTTGGAACTGGTACATACAGTATATGTTTTTATTGTAAGACATTAAATCTTATCAAACCAAAATTTAACCCCATAATTGTAAATTTATAAATGGAGACATTTAAACATAACATTTGACGTCAAAAACAACTTTTAAAAAAAGATATATAATACCTGACATATTTAAATTTAAATATCGCCTACAAAACTTCCTTGGAGATAATAATAAACCTTCGTTGAGGTGAACTTCAATTTCGACGACTAAAACTTCTTCGGTAAGTCCAATATCCAAACCACTCTTCGCCATCTCCGACTTTTTGAAAATTTCTATCAAAAGCCTTCAATCTGTAAGCCAAAATATTGAATTATTATCAATAAGAGATTGAAATCACCTGCTTTTTTTTAAAAAAAAAATAAGTTTCACATTTCTCACATTTCATTCTTGTTTGTTCGGGTCAGTTTATTGCTGAACACGCTTAAAACTTCTAAAAATGCAATATTGGGCGGAGGTCCGGCGGGGTCGTGGGGATTTTTGAAGGGGGTAACGGCAAAACCAATGCCATCACGATGCAAATCGTAAATTGCTTGGTCAAAGTTCAAATTATTAACCAGATCAAAAGAGGGAGAAATTTTCTTTGCTAATTCCTATATAAATAAATAAAATATAAATCAGATTAAAAATACAACATTTTCTAAAAATTATTTTTGATTTACCTTCATAGCTACAAACTTTGGCGACCTTCGATCCACTTTACCATTTGCGTCTTTACTTTCTGTAAACAACTCCGACAGACTTATTACCACGGATTGTGCAGTGCCCAATACATCTATTTCTAAAACTTTCTGCAAAGTTTGAGCTATGATACCACCATAATCCTGTGAAAACTAGAAAAAAGAATTAGGCAATTATCAGAAAAAAAATCTATCAATCTATTTTAGACTTACGGAAAGGTAGTTTTTGAATAATACTGCTGCGAATTTGACGCCAACTATGTTTTGTTGTATCAATAGGCAAAACGCAGTAATAAATCGACGTCGATCTGCTAGCTCATACTTCGACTCTAGAACGAACACGTACCTATCCATAAAACTAACCAATTCCGTCTTCATATCTATACTCGGTAAATATAACAAGGAGCTTAAATATGGGCGATTATAAAACGGCCGTCCGAATATTCCTAGCATGTCGCAAATGGTGATAAATCCCTAAACGTCAACAGAAAAGTTCATAAATTTAATCCAAAATAAAATCAATCCAGTGGAAGATAATTGTTGTTAAATACCTGAACTTGCAAGTTTGGTCTGCCAAACTTCATCATAAATTCAAATTCATCCATGAATTGTTTCACCTGTGGTTGCAAGCGAACGATTTTTTCTTCAGACGGAGTATCAGCATAGTACAATTCAAGCATTTCTTGCATTAGGATGTGAAAACACACGGTAATTGAAAGATGCGCAATGTCTTCTGGCAGCTCATCCCACTCACGGCCACGCTCAACAAAAAAAAATACAGATTGAAACAATTTCCCATCTCCGTAATCGAAATTGTTACAGCTGACAAACACAATAATATAAACCGAAATTAAAAATTAACGGGCTGGTTAAAGAATTACACTTTGATACCTGTAGAAACAATACAATTTCTTCAAACATTCAATTACATCACGAACTTCGGTGATATTTTCTTTCTGAAACATAAAACAATGACTTTTACATTAATTCCAATGAAAACGATTTTGCTTTACCACTTTTTGCATAACACGTCGATATTTTATGGCATCTACCAAATACTTGTCAATTAGCTCTATTATCCACTGTTCAGCCTCTTTAGAAATTTGATGACTATCCCATAAAACTTTATAGATTTGGGCACAAGCTTGCAACACCTAAATTGATAAAAACACATTAAAATTATAAAAAAATATTACATATTACTAACAGCATTTGTTGGTTTACATTTTTATCCGTATGAGTATCAACAATGGCGGATACTTTGTACAACAGACTCTCTAAACCCTAAAACGAGAATTGAAACAATGAATAACTTAGTAAAATTTAATATTAAAACGAAATCTCACCTTTTTCATTGGCAACTGTAGCTGCAACGTAAGTTGAAAATAACGTGGTATTAGCAGTAAGCTTGTCAATTTTATAGGATCATCATTGTATTTGTCAATTAATTCCACCATTAGCGGAATAAAATGCTCAGTCAACGCTCGTTGATCAGCTGCAACTTTCTTCTCATTTTTCTATAAACCATTAAACGTTTTTAGTAAAAAACATAAAAAATAATGGTATAAACATTTTACCTCAACAGACTCGCGCCCCTCGGGAAGTTCACCTGTAGCCGCTTGTTTTAAACACGCTAACATCAAGTCAATGAGCATGTTTAGTTCCAGATCTTCGATTGGTACCTCCTCAGAATCAATGGCAGGTAGCAGTAAACCTGTCATACATTTCCAATCTTTCATTAGTGGATTTTCATCGATCAAACTGTCCACTACATATGGAAGACGCTCAGGAGACTAAAATTAAATTATTTTTCAATTACAAACTTTTTTTAAAAAAAAATCACAAAGAGTAAACTTATTACCTTGCTTAAAATCAAAAAATTAATTAAACGTCTAATAAGTGCAGATTCACCACCTTGCTTACTAGCACTCATAAAGTTCTTTATTAAAAACGATCCAGCGGCTTTAGCTATAGTTCGAGAAGGAACGTAGACGAGTTCCTGCACTCGATAGCAATCACCAACCGTCAAAACGTTTTGTAGATTTCTAAAATGAGGTTTATTAAAAGTACCTTTCGAAAATGATTATAATTAACGATTTTTATTTACTTGGAAATGCTGATAAGAAGCTTTATGGCAGGAACTGTACTACTATCCAGCGCACGGGCCATCTCAAGAATAGGATCCTAATGAGATAAAAAAAAATCATCCTTAGTTTTAATTTACTTTAAACTAAAAATCACTTAATCAACCTTAAATTTTTTCATGAATGTTGCAAGTATTTGGGACTTTTTGGGACAACACTTTGCCGAATTAGAAAGGAGTCGAAGAGCTTTTATGCAGCTTATTTTAACAGCCAAAACCTAAAAAAAAGAAAAAAAGAAATCAATTTAATGAAGGGATATTGCTAATTGTAAAATTCAATTTCAGAAATACTTTGTCACTTAAAAGCCATCCAATATACTTTAATTTATCTGTTGCAAAGAATTTTTGAGGGTACTCTATTATCCACACAACCAGTTCACTTATACAAATGACACGGATTTCGGGCGCAATATCTCTGAAACATAAAAAAAACCATTTTACATTTATTTTAAAATTAAGCAATCTGTAAAACAACTTACTGATAACGACGACCACTTGCAAATAATGAATTGAATAAGTCTTCTAGCATTTCTTGAAGCTCATTAATCAGATTTCTCATCTGCAATAAATAATCGATAGAAAAACTGTTAACGTTGCACACTTGATTTAAGACTTATAAAAACCATATCGAAAATTAAAACCTCTGGATCGTTTTTTAAAGCGTCTACACCTTCACCATGTCCTTCTACAACTTTTTCATGTAAAATCGCAGCAGTGTCTACCATGGTTGTCATAAGCTTCGTGCCTAAGACAAAAATAAACTATATTATTGACATCCATACGTAAAGAATGAAAAAACTTAAAAGATTTTTACGAGTTATGTTTACTATCAATTTACCAATTAAAGTCCCCGTATAACGAAATAGCCGGCGTTGAGAGTGTGAAAGTGCCTTGGTAATGTTAATGATGTGCTGTAATAACGTCGAATCCACAACAACGCAGCTTTGATTACTTCGAAACAGCACCTCGAGAAACTCCTGAAACTTTAATCGGAATTTTTTCCCAGGTCCACTGGTCGAACTCAACGAACTATTAACGTCCTCCTTTGATAGTTATAATATTAAGGATCATAAATTAAAAATTACGAAATAAAAACAAGTCGAAAAGTACGTTAAATTGGTCCTCATCCTTAAGTTGTGTTAAGAATTCTTCGTACGAGTCGGTTTGAATCACGTTGAGAGTTAATTTTCTACGGCATCCTGCGCAATGGATGAAGCATTGCAGTAGCTCCAACAGCGCTGAATCTTGGTCTGCATTGTACCACAAGATCCAAACTTTAGCTATCTCCTAAGAATAATACAACTTAACATTAGAGTATGATTAAACTAATTTGCAAAATTGATTTGTCACTTGATTGGACTTGCTTCCCCGTCGAATGGCTTCGTACACTTCGATTTTCTTCACTTTAGCCTCACTCGGACCAAAAGAGTCTTCAAGTGATCGAGGAACACCTAACAACCGTAATTTTCTATTTTAAAACGGGAATGTGCATGGAAACTTGAACAAAAATAACTCACTTGGAGAATCCATTTCCTGCCTTCGTCGGGTTGGAACACCTTCATCTTCTATGCTGTAATTTACAATGTTTACGAGTATTAAAATTATTTTCAAGTAGGAAGAATATTTCACACATAAAATTAAGCAGCAGTGTCAAAAACAAAACACATTTTAAGCACATGTTTTCGGGCACAAACTTTTGTATTATCACGAACCAGAGATCGATCAGTTGTTTGCAAAAAAATATTTTTAGGCCTACCCACATAATTTTACTGTAGGCCTACTTGCACTTTTTACATATTCAACAATTTTAAAATACACATGAAATCCCATCGTGCACTCAGAAGAAGACATTGTGCACACACAAGAACACATTATTCACTCAGAAAAACTATTACCGTAATTCATTCACGAACGCGCCTTTACGCAATCAAAATACACTCGACGCGCACAATTTTCTACACAAAATGTGTGCCTCGTAGTTGACATTTCTAAGCCGATTTGACACTCCGATCTTTTTAATTATATAAATTTACTTGCTGTCGTCGATATCAGAATCTTCTACATTCACTCCTGAACCTCCTTCGGCCATGTTTTCCGTTTTAAATAAATCCAAATCTCGTTTCTTTTCAACACAAGTGTAAATCCAGTTAGACGCGAATCACGTAAACAGCTGCAGAAATGGCGAGCGAGAAGAAGAAGGAAAAAACAACAACAGCGTTGCAAACTTACGCACGCCAACTCTTTTTAGAAATTTTTAGTTCGCTTTTTTAAAATTGTCAAAATAATATTAAATGTATGTCTTAGTTTTGTTATATATTTTAAATTTAATTACAAAACAATAGCTATAAAACTAAAATAGGTTTTTATTTTTACAATTATCATTTATCCCTAAGGCGACGGCGAAAATCCTAGAAAAATGGCACGCTGTGAAGAGAAGGTAATGCGTGTAATCCTTCTATTCAACTCGAGCGCTTAACCATATTATTATTGTTCAATTAGGATTTTGAGATAAAAGAAACAGACTACAAGCGTTTAAAATTGATTGTTTCATACTTCAACAACCATTAAGAAACCAAACTAAATAAATCAACTGCCATATTTCCGCGCAATTCCGAAAGAAAAGCGTAGAGCAACGCGAATGCAATCGCTAGGTGTAATACGCGGCATTCCGTGTTGCAATTCCATCGTCTACCGCATACGTAACACGCGTATGGAAGGCCAAACCGAACCATTTCAAAATTTAAATGATTATAATATTTATATACGATTTGTGGCATTTTTTGGAGATTTCGCTGCGTAATACATCAAAAATTATTAGCTATTAAATGTTTTAGTTTTCCACCAAGGGTAAGTTTTAATTTAAAAATCTAAAAAAAAAAAATTAATAATAAATAGCCTATACCGGTATTAATAAAAATGTTTATTATAAAATCAAGAACATGAGAATTGCTTTAAAATATTAAGTGCATAAAATTAAAAAAAAAAATCAATTTCTTCAATACCGTATTATTACGGTATTTTTTTTTTTTTTAGAATATTAATTACCGATAATAATTTTGCTAATTTTAGAACAAAAAACTAGTGGCCTAGTGGTGGTCGTCAATGATAACGAATCTTTTATTATGATCGAATATTATGATAATCAATTTTAATTAATTTTTTAATCAATTCTTGAAGATCTGAAATTAGTGATTATCTTAACATGTTCTTTAATCTTCAGCGTCTGTATTATAGGCCTACCCCTGCATTTTTTTTTTTTTGATGATTTTTGCAAAAACAAAACAATCAACGTACCATCGAGCGTGAAGCGATAGAATTATTTTTAAATATGTAGCTTATTGATAACAATAATTATTAAATTTAATATTTACGTTTAACTACCGGTACCTGTAATTTAATTATTTTTTGGTATTATCACGGCATTTATGAATTCCCCTCGTTGAGCGACAGCACTGCTATAATTCCTTTCCGACTTTGCGTTACGGCATTGATGAGTGCCCCTCGTTTTGATGGTGATGTAGGCTTGGTTTAAAAATTTGGCGCAGAGAAAATTCAGCTGGCGATTCACCTAACTATTTTATTTCATCCAAAAAATTTAATTTGACTACCGTATATACACAGTATTATAAAATAAAATATTTGCTATTCTTAATTTGGCTATTTGGTCATAGCTGAGATAGAGTACTAACGTGTGTCCATTAATATACGACGTTTATAAAAAGCGAATAAACGAGTCAAATTTTGATGAAATTAAATTAAATTTTTAATATTTACATACAACAACACCTCCGATTTAATGATAAAAAACAATTTTTAGAATATGACCTCTACAACTGAGACGGCACGTGCAAACGTGCTTACGCGCTCACTTAGACGTCTAAAGCTTTTTACGGACTTCCAGCCTGCAGCTGCCGACTGCAACTCGGCACGTGCCGGCATCTACCGTAGGATTAATGCAAATGTTATAAAAATGCCTTGAGCGCATTATTACGTGCCGACTCAGTTGTAGAGGTCACATTTAAAAAATTGTTTTCTTATTATTAAATCGGAGGTGTTGTTGTATGTAAATATTAAAAATTTAATTTATTTTCATTAAAATTTAACTTGTTTATTCGCTTTTAAAACTGAAAAAACTGCTAATCGAGTTAACACGTGCCGACTCAGTTGTAGATGTCACATTCTAAAAATTGTTTTTTATCATTAAATCGGAGGTGTTGTTGTATGTAAATATTAAAAATTTAATTCAATTTCATTAAAATTTGACTTGTTTATTCGCTTTTTTTAAACGTCGTACGGTATATTATGGACACACTGTAGAATCATTTTTTCTAAGATTTCCAACGGTAGTACGTCGAAGTAACAGTCAAGTAATATATTATTTGACGGTCAATTTGATCAACAGGTCCGAGCGGTTGACGAGAAGCGCTCATAAATGAGATGAAATTGGCCCACATTTCACATACACACATTGCATAAACCAAAAAAAAAAAAAAAACACTTACAAAAATAAAATTAATAAGTTATATTAAATTTAGATTTCTAAATAATTAATTTAACATTTTATTATGAATTTTGCAGATCCAATCTGTTGCACTCAACTCATTGATTGAATTATTGCATAAATTCTCAGAACGATGCATTTAAAATTCACACTGAGCGTTATGTGAAAACGCCGCCGAAGATTTTGTTTACAAAAACCATCTATTTTTAGATATCATTAACCTTCACTTTTACTTCTTCAAACGTAGGTGGAGCAGAAACGGATGTAGACGTCATAAGTAAACAAACACGACGCAAGAATTTTTTTTTTATTCGCAAAAATATTAGAATTCAGTTTTCCAATAACTTTTTTTTGGTGGTACAGTATTTGAAATTACCGAAATAAATCAATGAAAGTTTTTTTTAATTAATAATAAAATTAAAGTTGGGTTTTCAATCAAATTAATTAAAAAAATAATTATAACACATATACCAGGGGGATTAAAAAAAATTATTTAGAATATTTTAAATTCTAATTTAATTAGGCTACTATACGGTGTCAACGTAAATACATGTACGCACGTTTTAAAAAACGAATAAATCAGTAAAATATTAATGAAACTGTATAAAATTATTTATACAGGGTGTTCGTTGGATGACGCTAGCTTTTAAACATGAATAAATTATTCAAAATTTAGTGAAAATGAATTATTTTTTTTTTAGATTTACATGCATTAACACCTCCCATTTCATAATAAAAAAACAATTTTTAGAATATGACCTCTATAACTGAGTCAGTAAGTGTTAATGCGCTCAATGACATTTGCATTAATCCTATGGTAGATGCTGGCACATGCCGAGATGCAGTCGGCAGCTGCAGGCTGTAAGTCCGCAAAAAGCTTTAGCCGTCAAAGAGAGCGCGTAAGCACGTTATTACCTGCCGACTCAGTTGGAGAGGTCATTTTCCAAAAATGATTTTTATTTATTAAATCGGAGATGTTGCCAAATTTAAACATAAAAATATTAATGGCATTGCATTAAAAGTTGACTGATTTATTCATTATTTACAACTTGCGTACTTTCGTTGAGTGTCGCTAGTGATCAGTGTTCTCTTATACAGAGAGAAAAGTGCAACTGAGTCGGCACATGTTAATTCGATTACCCAAATTTTCAATTTAAAAAGCGAATAAACAAGTCAAATTTAAACGAAAATAAAATAATTTTTTAATAATTATTTAGAACAACATCACCGATTTAACAATAAAAAATAACATCTGGCATGTGACCTCCTCCAATGAGTCGGCACATGTTAACGCGTGTAACGAAATTTCTAATAACTCTCTCGCACG
>JAQGAY010001745.1:0-12992 GCA_034698085.1 Polydesmus angustus
ATTTATAACAACCAATTTATTCTTCTTTACATGATAATAACTAAAACTATTTTAAATCTAGGATGCATTTTACCCTGCACTTAACAATAAATTAATAATTATTATTTTGAACTATACTCTGCAATAAAATAGTGGGCCAAATTTAGAGCAAATCAAGAGCACAAATTTTGTAAACAACAATAAACTTGTATAATAACTCGCAAAATCTTAAAAGTTATTAAATATTAAAAAAGTTTTTAAAATTTATATTTTTGGACAGGAAAATAAGCTAAAAAATAACAATAACAATAATTAAAAAAAGTAAAACTAAATAAACTTCAAAACATGGAAAGTACAGCTTTGAAATTAAAAATAAAGAGTATAATTGCAGTTAATTAATTCAAAAACTTCCGACTTTTTACGTTTCCGACTCAAATGCATTTTTCCATTATATCCTGCAATAATTTTATAAGTTCTTAAAAGTTTTGAATTTTTTTAATCAGTGCCACACCTTTAATATTAATTAACACGGAAAAAGTTATTGATGAACTTTTATGCGAACGCGCGTAATGCGCTAAATTAGCAATGGTATTCACATTGCAACATTTCTAACACAATGCCCTAATAAGAATGAGAACACAATGCATGTAACTCCATCAATACATCATTGTTAACATTTAATTTTTATTGTTCAACACTTACAAAAATGGTCAAGCTCTTATTGCTGACTCTAGAATGATAATACTGATAATTTATTTGGCCTAATAAACTCTAAAATCGTTCACCTAAAACGAAATTTTCTTTCAAAATTCTTATAAAAATAATCCATTCTCTAAAATTTTAGAATGACATTTGCTTAAATAAAACTTATCAATACCGGTATCCAAAATATTTCCTGCTCAAAAGAAAGTATTTGCCTATTTTTTTAGTGACTAAAAGTACCAGCGCGAATTCAATTCACAAATTTCAATAAAATAAAAATCTGATAACGTGACTCAGTTTTATTTAAACTGACGACAGTAGTTAAATATTTTCCTAGCTTAACTAATAGCTAAAAAAAAAGCTAACCCAAAATACCTTAAAAAAATATTAATGTAGAAAATAGAAGCTACAGTAATTTAAAATCCATTTCATGTTTAAATCTATCATAAAGCAGTACGTGAATGTAAAATAAATATTATGTTAGTACAACATGCGACCATAGAAAAAATATTGTGTGAACCTTTTTTTTTTAAAAATCTAAAATATAATTATTGTGGAAATGCAGTTTAAAACCCAAGATGCATGTGTCCGCTATTAAATACGGTAATAAATGTAGGTAAAATGGTACTGAATAAGAGAGCAAGTTGTGGGCATTATAAGCCGACTGCTTCTTCAATTTTATTAAGCTACTGTATTTAACTTTCATATCATAAAAAATATTTATGTTAGTAAACCAAAAAAATACTAATATTGCAGCAACTGCTCATAAAAATAACGCAAATTACCTAATGTTTTTTTTACCTCAAATTTTCATAACGTATTTTTATAATTTAATTTACTATTATGCATACCGGTAATCTGTTATGTTATCCTTAATTTTTAATTCAAAAAATAATCCAGTAGGCTATACGGTAATCAAAAGAATAGCTTCATATAAAAATTTAAAAAAGGTCAAAAGTTGAATTGACCAGACAACAACATTCGGACATCCTAGTAAAGTGAAAAAAGCTAGGAACACGATTTCAATGTGAAAGAATGAGTTGAGTTGTAAAGATGAAAGTGATGTGCTTATAATAGTCAAGACTCCGAGATTTCACTCACTTTTTCCGTTTTCCCTTTTGTGTACCACACCCTATATGGGCTTTTAGTTGAAAGTACATTTTTTTTCAAAACCCACCTTCTTGTCACGTCAAGACTCACCCTTTGATGTGAAACTCTCCCTTTCTCCTCCCACATTTTAACTCGAGTTTGGAGAAAAAAGAATTCTAAAAAGCGGATAACCTTATCATTAACCTCATTATTTCTTCAATTTTTTCCCTCTCGGCCTCTCACCCCAGTGTACAAATTATTTTAATAATCCTCGAACTGTTTTTAGAATTTTTAAATGTAAAATCTACCTGTCGAAAACTTTTCACCAACTAATTAAAACTTGCCAATCAAGTTTCCAGACAAACTCACCGAATTTTGTTATTATTTTACTAAACAAAGAGCAATCTGCTTTTACAATAATTATCTACGCCTTTATTCTTTTTTTAATGCTATTAGCAAACTAGAAAGACGCCTTGTGATTCTTCCTACCGGGGGTTTCAGAAAGTGTTACTAATTATATCCATTCAGTGTCTATAGTTTGTAATTTGTTTGAAAATCCGCAGAGCTTAACATTCAAAGTTAAGCATTTTTAACACAATAGGTGTGAAATATGATCAACTCGGATTCTAATTTATTTTAAACACGTCTTTAAAATATGATATTCACGAGGAATGAATTCTTATTTTAGTTTATAATCACAAAATTCAAACTTTCTTTACCACAATAATTAGCATTTCATAAAATGCTTAGCTTAAAATGTTATTACCGGTAATAACTAAATCGCCCTAGCTTTTTCATTCATATACAGTCATTTGGGTGTGACAAATATGGATACAGTATAATAATGTCAATTATTTTAAAATACACTGTAGTAACTAACCTTCTTGCCAGTTCTTGGTTCCCTTCTTTAAATAAATATTAAGCGGACATTTATTTAATTTTTTTGATGGAAATTAATGGAGAGGAGGGGGAGAAGCTATGATAAGAACTGTATTTTAATGTTCATTGTATAAAAACATCTAAATGTGTCAAAAAGCTCAGCTTTCATTTCTAATTAAACCTAAAATAACCCTTGTGGTTCTGGGCTGGGCAGCAGATTGCTGCTGTTGGCAATTCACATATTCATTTCTATACCGATAATACATGTTTATTGCCTTAAAGTAAAAAATAAAATTCTTCTAAAAAATGCTTAATGCGAAAACTAATACCACATTTTAAAAGTTAGCTTATAAATATTCTTTTCTAAACTTTTTTTAAATGAGCAAAGCACGAATCTTCCTATTGTGTAAATTATTAAAAGAAAAAAAAAGAGAATACTTGGTGAATCAGTGACCCAATTCTACAACAATGGTTCCAATTCCTTGCGTTAAATAAATAAACGTAGCGTTAACATTTTAACATGAAGATTTGGAAGAAGAAAAAACCAACAATTCAAATCAACACGTAGGATGATATAATAAGTGGGCTTCCCGTTTAATTGCGAATTTGACATGTGCTCTAAAACACGAACAGTAACTGCTTGTTAATGGGTTTCTTTATTACAAAAAAATAATCTCGATAAATTTTCGTGCTTAGCATATACACTAATCGAATTCCCGCATCGTAATTGGTTAAGCAAATCGTGGGTTATAAATATAGAGTTATTTTTTTAGAAGAAAAAAAAAATAATACTAAAATTTTCTTTTTTTTTTAAAATATTTCATATTTTTATTTTCATTTTAAGTTACCGCTTTAATATTTTCTACGTCAATGTCTGATCGACAAAATATCAACGTCAAAAAAAATTTTTTTTTTCCTGTTTTCGGATAAATCATTTAAAATTTGCTTGATTGCAACTTGTCTATTAAGAGGTCATGGCTGCCTAACGTTGAACCCCACGCATAGCCATTGGCCTATATTCAGCTCACAATTGCGAAGGAGTGATTCCTGCAAGTGTTTCCTACACACATAGCAATATAATATACTGTAATAGTAATGCTAAGTTACCACTGCTTACAACCTTCATCTTAATTTATTTGACGATATGGGTCAAAAAAAAAAAAATTATTGGTTTTGGGGAAAATCAGGTCAAAAATAAAATTTACGGGAAATTTGATTAAACATAACTAAAACTGGAGTAAACGTACAAAATTAAATCTTAACTAGATATCGATCCTTAAACGTAATGAAAGATCGCATCACACTCTGTGCCATTCTCAATTCCGATAAGAATATTATTGAATTACATATATTACGATTAGAATTATTATTGTATCCTGCAATTTTACAACCAGACAACGATATGCTAAAAATCTAATTCAAGTTGATGTGGTTCACATAATTTATCACAAAAAAAAAATAATAATAATTAAAATATTTTATGTAAAACTGATTGTGAATAGTTGTTTAACGTTGGCATGCAATAATAGAATTACATGTATATTATTCTAGGATGAAGTATAGACATATTAAACGATAACCTCAAATCGACCTACATCAAAAGTTATCAGAAAAACCTAGCATATGAAATTAACAACAAAATAGAGATTACATTATGAATGATTTTAACATTTACATCATGATGTACGTCATACTTAGTCATGTTTCATAAAACGTGCCTATTTGAGAAGGAAATAAAAATTCCAAAACACCTTCAAATCGTGAGCAAGCCCAATTGAAATTTAAATCACCTATCGTATACGAATACTGTATACAGTATGTAAAAAAAATTACAATTTCTTTTATTTCGTCATTGGAAAATGTACACTTTAAAGCCGTGCCTACCTATTTTAAATGTACCGGTACTTGTATTTTACTACTAAATAATTCATAATCTTATTTTAGAATTTACACTAAACCTATTCTGGTAAATTTATTATTACCGTACTGTATATTAATTTATTTTGTAAAACTTGAAAAATATTAACTATTTATATTTTTTTTTTCTTTAGGTATTCTTTGCCCGGATAAGAAGTGAAAAGCACAAATATGAAGTTACCATATAACTACAACTTAAGGACTTATATTTTATTATTACCCTTAATTTTATTACCGTATGAAATTCTTGGCCAATGCCCGCTGTCCAAAAATGATACAGACTTGATAAGCTCTTGTACCTGTTCTTATGTACAATCGAAGCTAAATATCCAATGCTCGTCAGTTAATTTAACAAAGTTGCTTACCGCTTTACGCGATTCTGAAGATAAACAGCCCATTGAATTACTGCACGTTAACAATTGCAGTCAACCCATACTATTTGATGATAGTTTTTATAATCTACGAGTAACAACCATACATTTTGCACAGTGTAAAATTCGCAACATCTCAGTTAACGCATTTAGAGATTTGGAAGAGAGTCTCAAAAGTCTAAATCTACCTGAAAATCAATTGAACTATGACAGCTTAATTACACTTCGAAAGTTAAAAGGCCTTACATCGTTAGATCTTTCAAACAACGACATTAACTATATCCCTACAAATGCCTTCAAAGGTTTATCTCTAGACACGCTTAATTTGATGGGAAATAACCTAAATGACAGCATCTCAAGTGACGCGTTTCAAGGTTTGGAAAAGACGTTAAAAAATCTCAATCTTAAAGGAACCGGACTTACGAAATTGCCAGTAGCCATTCGTAATCTGACCGCAATCGCGTTTTTAGACTTGGCTCAAAATTCCATTCAAGATGCACCGCCGAGTTTTTTCATCAACATGGCATCTTTGAGTGCTCTCAGTTTAGAAAGAAATCTTCTAGTCCAGTTAGACCAAGACACTTTCGCTGGACTCAGTGATACCATGACCTCGCTATCATTGCTCAACAATCAATTTCAAGAGATTCCCACGCAGGCCATTGCCACGCTTAAAGAACTAAGGGTACATAAAACTATATTACCGTATTTTAAATATGATAATAATTATTATACAAATTTATTTCGATTTTTTAATGTATAATTTTTTTAAAATATAATTCAAATACAGGTCCTAGATTTAGGGTTCAATCAAATATCGGTCATCCGCAACACTGATTTTCAACACTTATTTTCACTCACTTTGCTGGCATTAGACGGAAACCCACTAAGTACTTTACCGTTTGAAGCATTTAAGCATTTAAAATCAACTTTAAAAGGTCTTAGTATTGGAGGTAATGAAAACATACGTAAAATTTAAGCAAATAATTATATTGATCTAAATAAATATTATTGTTATGTATTAATAAGCATTAAAGGATTTAATAAAAAGTGCAGAAATGATATTAATTCAAATATTTATTTTAGGACGTTCATTCATATGCGATTGCAATATTCGCTGGATAACTGAATGGATTCGCGAGAATGACCTACAAGTAACTAGCAGAGAAAGAAATCCGCAGTTCTGTGGTCATCCATCTTCTCAACGCAATAAAAATTTGTATTTACTACGTCCCAATCAGTTAACATGCCCAGAAACGACGACAGTTTTAACTACGATCACCACACCTGAAATTTTAACGACCCAAATTCCGACAACTACTGAAAGCAATAAAATAAATGCTACCACGTCTAATAACAAAGAACCCACAACTACACAGGTTTTAACGTCATCAATTCCAACAACTACGAGCAAACCTATCACTACCATATTGCCGTCTACAAAAGAAATTGAACCTGAAAACTCTAATCTAATTCCAACAACAACTGATAGTTCGTTCAGTCCCTTACTGTTAGTAAGATCAACTCAAAATCAACGAGCTGCTCGAAAAGAACTAGGACAAGACATCAACATTCGGGAAGCATATCGAGAAGATTCGACCATTGTTATCAGTTGGGATGTAACTTCAACTGACGTGCCTGGCTTTCGAATTATTTATCGCACATTCGGAGACACCAGCTTCACAAAACGGGCTGATTTATCTCTTAGAGTTCGAAAGTTTCGGTTAACAAACGTGCCACCAAATGAATGCCTTGTTGTGTGTGTAGTTAGTACAAATGAATCTACTAATCTTACAGCTGATGGAGTACCAAGAACCAACTGCAGGGAGTTGAAAAGCGAAAGTCATTTAAATACAAACAGCGCCGAAATAGACAAAATAGTTATAATTGCTGCCTTATCGGCGATATGTGCAGCAGTCATAATAGCAGTTATTATATTTGTATGCTGCAATCGTCGAAGGAAAGTTAAACAACATCCGTTACCCCCTCCAATTGTCACTTTACCGCCGTTGGAGCCGATAAAGCCAGAATGGGACAACGCATCAGCTTACAGTTCTAGAAGTATACCGCGCGCTCGAATGTATCACATGGGAAGAAATGGTAAGTTAATAATTTTTTTTCTTTTTAAAGAATCTAATAATTAATTTCCATTACGTTTTATTTATTTTTAAGGTTCAGTTAATTCAGCTTTTCTACCTGACGATGCTCGTTCACACATCTCTCATATGTCAAACAAACATCCCGACACCGGCGGTTCAATCATAAATGGAAATCCATACCACGGTTATATGAATCCTTCGCACACCAATACTTTACCAAACCCTTATCCATTAGGACGCCCAGAAACTAATCGTTCATCAAAATCACTTGCTCAAATGTCCTACCAAGGTACCAACACGCGTAAAAAAAGGCCACAACCAAGAAATGGTAAATGGTCATCTATGTCTAACTCTGGTTCGGTCCATTCTTTAAGCGGCTACGACACTGAAAACGGATATTTCCACCCAAACCCTTGGGCTGGTTCGGAAATGGATCATTATTCAAACGGAAACCATATGAGTCAACCTTATACTAAACGTGATTATACATGAAAAACTAGTTTAAAAAATGTTCTTGGGGGAAAAAGAACTACTGTACGTGCTATAAACTTCTAGTGCATTAAAAGAAATGAAAAATTGCATATGGCAAAGATTTAACGAATTTGCTCAGTTAATTGGGTTGGAAAACTGTCAAATGATCGTAGCAATATTTTATCAAAACAATTTAATCGGTAACAACAGCAATCACGTCTGACTATAATATAATGCTCAAATTTTATGTACATTTAAAATATGATTTGATGTGTAGTGTGCAAAACAGATTTTGCGGGACACTGGTGACAGCATAAAAGATCGGGAATAATGTGGGAAAACATATTTGCAACTAGAAAATTCATTTTGTTTGGGTATAAACATCATCCTCATGTTTTAGTTATAATTATTATGCCGTTAAGCCTTTTCATAAATGTATTTTGTATGACTTTGTAAAATAAAATCTACATTTTTAATTGCTATGTTATTTATTAATATAATAATGCTTATAAAGCCAGCGCCACTTACATAATGACAAGCAAATGCTAAAATCCTCGCACCCAAAAACTGGTTAAAAAGTTATCAAAATAATAATTTTGTAAACCTACTGTAGCTACTTTGCAAAACATAATATGAGATAACAAGAAGTATATTCTTAGCATTCGATTGGTTTGTTAAAATCTTCTTGTTCAAATTGCTTATTGCAATGCAAATTTAGCAATATACTACTAAGTTAAGCTTATAGCCATGCATTAGTGTTTATACTAAATTATAATTTAAAAAAAATATAACTCACCCCGGAATGATTAAGTTGTTCTCCCATCGATGACGCATTTCCAGTACAAATTCGTGCCACAAGTGTATAACAGCTGCTGATCGTCCGTAAACGTGATTCACATGACACAAACAAATCGCGAGAAAATAAACTAAACTATTCGATGGCACTGATTTCAAAGATTTTAAGGAATCCTAAATTACAAATTTATATGTTATTTTAAAATATAAAATAAACTGTAAATGAAGTAAACATCAAATTTAGCCTTACTTTAACATTCTTATATTTTTCATCGTTACATTCCGTCTTCGTATCAATCATGCCAACATTCTAAAAGGAACAATTTTTAATAACGTGTTTGTACAGTAGGCCTATTTAAAAATGTTCTTCAATTACTTCAGCTAATGCATCAGGAAATAAAAAAAATAAAATTTCTTTTAATTCATTTTCTGGAATGGGACCATCCGGACATTGCGAAGATGACTTTGATTGACTTAATACATTGGGAAAATTAACAATTGGAAGACCTTTATTCGCTAAACGATCTAAAGCTTGGGTTATCGGCAAATTCTCTAAAAAGTTCAACACATAAGTTAATTAAGGCAAACAAAACAAAAATTTTAATTTAGTCACCCGGCTCTCCAACGCTAAACTGTTTGACAAAATCTTTATAATCAACTAAATTGCGAAATTCTTGCAAATAATTTCCTAAAACGAAAAAAAATGTTGAGTAATACTCGGTATCTAAATTTTCAAATTAATTAGCAATACCCATAAGGCACGGAATATCATCAATAAATTTTACTTTAATACGCCAAACCGGTGCATACATTGGTTCTAAGTCCCTAAATAATTACAAATAATAAAATAATTATGTAATTCAACTAAAACAATGAAGTAAAATTTAGAATTACGTGTGAGCGGCATTATCAACTATTACTTGCTCTGTTAAATTTGCCCAAATGGCTGAAAGACAAATGTCACTAAATTTTATCAAAAGTTATCAATTAGAATCGCATTTAAAATAATAAAGAAGTTAATCAAAACTACGGTAAACAATATTAACCTAATTGGATCTACCCATGTTCCAAACGGCAATTTACCAAGTTCAGAATCGCCAACGGCAGTTATGTTACTGTCCAAATCTAATTTATAATTTAAAAAAACATTAATGACTAGGCCCATAATTATACTATAGTAAAATATGCAAAATTCAGAATTACTTGGAGGTTGCTGAGACCAAGGTCCGTTATAATCCCACTGGCGTAAATTATAAGTAAAACAAATTCCAACCGAAATAATAGACGACAACGACATTGAGCAGCCCTTTAATAAAAATTGATAAATGCATTTGCGACTAAAATTGAAAAACAGAATTGCACCTACCACTTTTGATTTAAAAATATCCAATAAACCCGACATGTTTGAAAAATTCTGATGTGCCCGTTTGAGATGAACCATTTGAAAATTGGTGCGTTGGCCTTTGCCTTCAACAATTCCCAAATAAAGATTTTCGACCCTTTGATGCAATTGTATAAAGAAAGGAATTTGACTAAAAATCATAATTAATTAATGTAGATTAAATTACTGTACGTATAAATAATGAATGAATTACCATCCGGTGTTTGATAAAGCAATGCAAACAGAACTTAAAAGTAATTTTGCACGACTCTCATTGGCAATAACATTGTCCCCAACAAATGGAGATATGACAACATATTCCCGTAAACCATACCTAAAATATTATGAACCTTAGTTTTAATACAATAAACTTAAATCACGTAAATGTAACCAGTAATTTAAATTTTCTCTTGTTGAATAAAAATCCATTTCAGTAGTCATCATATCTACTGCCACCTGAAGGACATCTTTATGTAAAAAATACATAAATTTAGATATTTTATTATGGGAAAAAAAAACTACAGTACTGTAATTTAAGGTGACCAGATTTAGCGGGACATCATTGACGGGGGGGGGGGGGACTGTCCCGCCAAAATGGGGCGTCTGGTCACCTTATGTAATTCCATTCTACTGTAGGCTACTTGCCTTCTTCACTGTCTTTAGCATCATCACGTTCTTCGACATCATTATTAAATTGAAAAAAGTGATGCACTATTATAAATCTAAATCCTGAAAACGTTATAGTTTCCGAAACCTCCTGCCATTTTCCATCCGAAAAATCTACCTTCAAGTTACAAAAAAAAAATTATAATTTCATGTACTGTATATATAAAAATACTGTACTATGAATTCCACAATAACAATTAATTTACTTTCTCTAGTTTTGAGATTGGTTTAGGTTTATTTAATTTCCATTCATTAATAACTTCTTCAATAGTAGCAATAAATCTGTTACAAATATTAATTTTCATTAAAATTATTTAAATATCGACATGCACGTCAACGTTCAATCTTTGATTAACATATTACTGACCTTTCCCAATCTGAAGCAGTTGTAAAATCAGTAATCTCAAATACTTCTGGTTCCTAATAATAAAATAAACCATTCAATAAAATTATAATCCATTAAATATAATAAATATAAATAAAAGGTAAGCAAAAAAATTAACCTCCAAAGTTGCCATTTTACCACCAGCTGATTTACTGTAGCAGACGCGTATCAAGGAAGAAGCGCAAATGCCGCAAGTTTTTAAAAGGAGATTTCACACACACATGAAACGACGTCGGCATCGGCTTCGAGAATCCCTCTTCGTCATTAATAATTGGCGTGTGTGAAATTCCTTATACAAACGTTATAAATTGCCGCGCCGCAAAACGCAAAATGTGTCGTCACTGAAGGTATCATCAGAGTTTTTCACGTTATTCAAAATGGAAAGTGATTATAATCACCCTCCAAGTTTTAATCCTGGGGCTGCTAGATATGGAAATTTTATTAATTATTATGAATTTAATGTTCCTGAAAATAGGCTACAATTGATTCCTAAGACTTTAATTGAGAATTTATTTCCCAACAGAATTTCACCTTTAGTGATGCTAGATATTGGATGCAATAGTGGGGTACTGTTTTTTTTATGATTATAATCCTATTATAGTACAGAATAAATTAATTACGCATTATATTTAGGAAATGACCAAGGCTATTAACGAGCATTTTTACACCAATACCGATTTGGAATTTCGGACTCTTGCTATTGATCTTGATCCAGTTCTTATCTCTAGAGCTGAAACCAATAACAACAATCCCAACATTACCTTCTCCTGTATTAATATAATGAAAGAAGATGCGACGACTCATTTAACGGCATATCTAGACAAGTTTCATAAATCTCGATTTGATATTGGATTTTGTTTTGCCGTTACGATGTGGATCCACCTCAACCATGGCGATGAAGGTCTTAAAAACTTTCTGAGGCGTTTGTCGCCGATGGTCAAGTATTTGGTAATAGAACCTCAACCATGGCAGTGTTATAGGTCCGCCGCAAGAAGACTTCGTCGATCAAAAGAAGACCAATTTTCTTGTTACGATAGTATTCAAAATCGATCTAATGTATTAGATTACATTGATAGTATTTTAATTAAAGAATTAATGATGATTCGTAGCGATTTTCCCGGAGAAACGAAATGGAAACGGCAAATAATTTTGTATAAAAATTCATCTTAGCATTATTGAAGATTATTTATTTTCGTTTAATTGAATACTAGAATTAGTTAGCGAATTGAACAAAACTACTTAACGCCGTAATACGGTAATATAAAATTATTTCGCATTTTGTTGCTCTTGAAGTTTCTTGATAAATTCTTCATCTTGCATCGACATTTGAGTTAATTGCTTCCCTATTCGCTCATGAATTTCTAAATACTTTGCTACACATCTATCGAGGCAGACAGATTCGCCTTTACTTAATTCGGATTCTTTATATTTAGGAGGAATACATTTTTTGTGACATGATGCAGTCATGCGATTATACATGTCGGCCATCATCTCAACTTCTAGTTCGTTTACCAGTTGCAACTTTGATGGATCAAGTTGAGGTTGTCCAGCCATCTTGATTCGAAGCAGATAGTTGATTTGCAAAACGTTTTCTTATTCACACTTTTAAGCAGCCTTAACTTGAATTCTTTCGAGAACTTTGTTCGTAATCGCCAACGTTAGATAATTTCATACGTTCTCGGGCTTTCATCAACTCAAAACGACGAGAGTCTATATCTTTTTTGACGAACCAAAATCCGGAGAGACCGGCGACAACTAATAATCCCCTAAAAATTGAAAATAATTATTAATGTAGATCGATTACTCAATGATACATACGTAATGCAAAAATTGCGTTAATATTCCTAAATGAACTAAATAATTATTGACCAGGCATGCAGTACAGTATTACATCAGACAATTATGACTGTTCACCTAAATCTAAACGCAAAATGCTTAAAACACGTGCTTCATAATTATTATCTTTTAAATTATGCTTTACCGTTTCCTTAATTATTTCTTACCAGCTAACATTGACTTTTAAAAATTTGCTAATCTTCATTTAGGTCATCAACACAACAGGACGACAACTAAAATTTTATCCACATGGAGTCCGCATAAAAGGTCAAACTGCCATGGCCGCCGGCGAGCATGTGCACTACAGAGGCGCTGAAGTCTGGTTCTAGGACCTTCTAGGCTGCAGATTTAAAGTTTTTTGAAAGATTTTAAATTTAAAAAAATGGTTTTTAAACATACACGTAAAGTACATTTATTTTTTTTAA
>JAQGAY010001746.1:0-12978 GCA_034698085.1 Polydesmus angustus
AATATGCAAAAAAAAAATCAATTAAAATGTTTTTTGTATTGCAAAATAATTATCAAAATCTAAAATTGAACAATTTTTCATGTTAATCACTCATTTCATTATTTATCATTTCATGTAATCATAATTTCTTTTATTAAAAAACGTACGCTAAAATCTTGATGACATTATTTTGTGATGACTAGAAGCTCTCTGAAGTTATTGCTAAAATTACAATCTACCTAGTTCACTTTCATTTTTTTTACACCCATTTTCGGGTTAAGGCAGTCATCAACTTCCAAATTTATTCGATGGTTTAAAGGGCCATTACAAAGCGTTTGCAATTGTCTCTTAAGTTTTGTTTGTTTGTCTTCGAAAACTTATGTATTATAGATTATTTATATAATACTCACAAATAATTAAATTTTCTATTAGTAAAACAATAATTATCTTAATCGGCATTTGCAAAATAACACTGTATAATGGGCTCCTATAAAATGTCCAAGAAATTGCAAGTCTACAACCGTCTTTGTACAATAAACTTCCAGATTAATAAAAATTGTTTCGTTTTTTTTTCTTTTTACAAAGTACAAAAAACAATGCAATAGTGAAATAAATGTAAAAATGCAAACACTTTATGATAAATGTGACTAAAATTTTTCAAATCGTTAACTTTCCACTAGTAAAACGTTCCAACTTTTTTTAAAAAATTTTAATCGGCTCATTGTCTTTCTTGTAAAATCTTAAGTTAAAAAAAAAAGGTATAAAAAGTTTTTCTCTTCGTTATAAGATATGTAAAAAGACATTGATAGACAAACATTTGACAAATTGCAAAAGATAAAAAAATTCAATAATAAAATAAACGAATTAATACTGTAGGCCTATTATGTAAAAATTAAATAAATATGTATAAAATAAATTTTAAACTATATATTTTTAAACCATATAAAAAATAATTAAATGTACATGACACATGTCAAAAAAATTAAATTGCTTAATTTAATTAAGAGACAATATGGCAAAACATGTTTTTACTAATCACAGCAAGTTAATCTAAATTGGCTGGCCAATTTAGATTTTGTTATAATTTTTGTTAAAATATTGCCGCGCTCAAAATATAAAAATTAAAATAAAAAACGATGATATTTTATCCAAAAGGGTCGTATCAAGTTAATTTTTGTACATCCACAAAAATATAACCGATTTCAAAACAAACAATTTTACCGTACTGATTTAACTGTGGTAAAGACAAGAAATTGATATTTTAATTAGAATTTGCTTTCAAAACAACAGCATCTGTTTATTACATAAACATTATTAAAATTTAAAACCTATAATTTTTAAATAATAAATTCATTTGTGTAATAAGTTTACTAAAAAGTCGTCGAAATTAATAAATATGCAAATGATTTTAACAAACCGTTTATTTTTGATTAATAAGAATAATAAAAAACTAATTAAATATCAGTTTTTCATTCTTTCAACCAAAAAAATAAACCCTTCCAAAATGAGACACGCTTTTAGGCAAGTCATATTCAAATCAATGGGTAAAAACAGACTAGTTTAATAATAATAATAATTGTTACGGTACCAATTTTGTCGTCGATGTAAAAGTGCTAGAAGATATTAATCTCAAACTCAATAAATAGCAAGAGTTATCCATGGAAAAATTGTGCGTATAAAAGATAACAATAGTTTATACTATTAATAATACAACACCACTTACAACTATCATGTAGTAACTAAAAAAAGCAAACAAACATTTTCCTATCGGTGAAAAAATTTACCAGTACGCGTGCCTTGTTATTTACAAGATATACTGTACGTATATACTTTAATAAATACATAAATAAAATCCATACCCAGTTATTCTACACCGAATTGTCACCGGGAATTAGTCAAAGTTATATTTTCCCATTAAAATGCATTATTTTGTTTTATCTCCAAACAATAACAATAAACAAAAAATCAATACTTACCATTTATGGCACAAAATCCCATAATTTCATGTTCTGAGAGGTGCAAAAATGCGGGATTTGTTTTGGAATCATCATTATACTGAATTATATTATTCAAAATGCCATATAATGTATAATTTTTTTGTAGGAATCATTCTCGTTTGATTCTCTAAATAAAATTTGACTAATTTTACGAAACATGATGTACTTGCAATACAGCAAAATTCGTCATTGAGAGCAATTCAGGGTGTTGTAATTCATACAAAGAAAAAAAATTAAAGATATAAAAAAAGTTTTTTTTTTTCTTCCCCTTTCAATATTATCAGCAATTCATTTTTTTAAAAAAATGCTATAATAATATCAATGTATTACATGCACCCTGTTGCTGTGATCCACTTTGGAAAAAACCAAATCTTGGATGGAAAAAAGTTGATCAAAGTTTGAATAGAAGAATTATTCAAATGTATATAGAGAGAGACTAGAGCACATTATTTTTAAAATTGTAATAAAAGGGGTGTAATATGTAAATTTAATTGGGCACTTACAAACCCCTTTTGGCCAGGTGGTTGAAATGAACATTGAATGAAGAGGTGATGGCGGGGGAAGCAGACCAATTGCGTCCTCTGAAGATGGAACAAGCGTCAGCAGGCTGTCTCTGGTAGTATCCACGTCACCACTTGAGTTCCAATATGAGGTGACCAATGTGTTCGGATCCATTCTACAGCAGCAGTGCTTCCGGCGTTTTCTAGCTGATTGCTGATGATGTTGCTGGTTGTGGTGGCGGCAGCGGCGGCAATAAAGGTGGTATCTGGGAGAAGGCCAAGTGGAGAGAGAAGAGACCATTTGCAGGTATATCAACTTAGTAGGCCTCTTTTAAAGGATGATGGTCACACTGTCTCATTCAAGGGGTGGTAGTGGAAGTAATGGTTGAAGTAATAGTGGTTGCTGGAATAGTAGCAGTACTACTAGGTACAGTAGCAACTTTAGCGGTAGACAGAGCAGAAGGAGGCAGATTTGTTGGAATTGATGAAGAAGTGGTAGTAATATAAGAAGCAATGGTTGAAGGAGAAGTAGAAACATCAGTAGAAGTAGTAGAAGTGGTAGAGGCAGAAGAAGTAGAAGCTGTAGCTGATGGGCCTGGAGATATGGAAATTCACATTGCTCATGTCTCCAATTAATTATTTAAGAAATGTATACGAAATATTATGGGGATCGTAATTTTGAAAGGTTTTTTGGATTATGGGTTAAATTGATTAACTAATTTAGGGCAGGGCAGCAAACCTAGCTTTCCTACCAAACAGTGTTCCCAAATCACTCATTTATTGACTACAATAATATTTATTTTAGTAAAAATTCTATAATTTTGTACAAATTTATAAAAATTTTGTGGTAAGAAATATTGTTAAATTTAGAAAAAATAAATTGAAATCAATTGTGTAAATAATTGCGACTTAATATATATTTTTATAAGGTTCAATAATTATTATTTTGTTAACATTGAACGTGCTAGCTATTCGGGGCAGAAATAACAGAATGGTAAAATGAAATATTCTTTATATGACGGAATGTTTACTACGAGATTACATTAATTAAGTAGTTTAACATGTTAAAAAAATTAAGTTATATTTTATTGACAGTGATATCCCTCATTCATTAACTAATTCTTTCTTTTGCTACTAAACCAACTATTAAGATTGGTCATCAAATTACGCAAATTGATTTACTGATTACGTCAGAAAATAATAATAAGAAATTTAATGTTATTTGACCTAAATAATACTAATAAAACAATCTACGAACTAATATACTTTTTTCAATGTTTTTAACATAAGTTTAGAATATTACATCCAATGTAATTATTTTAACAAGTTTCATTTTAAATTAATAAATTGTTTACTTTGTTATTTAAATTCGATAAAGTGTTTGACTAAACTATAGTAACTGTTAGGAAAGCATGATTTAAATTAAAACTTGCTTTAAACTACTTTACAAACACATTAATATTGATTAATAAAATAGATACAAACAATATACACGTACTACAATGTTAGTGAATTAAATATTAGGTCGCTAAAATCATGACTTTTATGAACACTGAGTATAAAACAAGTAATAATGATTTGGAAATAATAAAACAAAGGGAGATAAACCAAAAGGTTGAGCAAAGTGAATAATAATAATAATGCAAATAAAAGTGAGCAGGGTTTGTCCTTTGGAAGACTGATGATCCAGAATTCGTTTTCAAATTCCTTGAATCCGGAAGAGCAACCACACGGTGAAATGAATAGGAAAGGGATATGATTGGAAAATGAGAGGAAAGGACAGGGAGAGGAAGGGAATATAAACCAAAACAATGAAACACTTACCTAATTTAGATGGCCAGATGTCCAATAAATACTTTAGCACCTGAATTGGTCGCTGAAAATCTACTGCAGTGGTAGGTGTTGATGAACTGGTTTGAATAAACAAGATGGGACCGAAACAAGTTGCTAAATTAGCAGACGTCATCTTGTTTCGACCGCTTTGAGACATCACCATCCTCAAATGGTCCATTAATATTGAAAGCGTAAACTAAAATGATAAAAAAGATGCATTTAGAAAACTAAATAATAATAATAATAATTGATTAAAACTTACTCTGCTGACTTTCGGGAGGCATTCCAATATACTAAACATTAACTTAGCATTGCCTTCAGGATCATCAGGAAGACACACAGCCAATGCATCAACCATCATTTGGTAGAGGCACTGGGTAAATAATGGCTCTGGCAACTCTCGAAAGAAATCTTTTAAAATTCCTAAATAAATTTTAAGTACATTTTTGTTTAATGCATAATGTTGATAAATACATTTACGTATTTAAATAATAATGCAAGTAATGTATAACAACTTACCAGTAATGACGTTTATATCTGGCACATTATCTGGCGACAGATCAACAAATCGAGGATTTCTTTCAAACGCTTCTCGAAGCATTCTTTTCTTAGTTACAGATCCGCACAACCGATACAATCCAATAATGTCTAAACCTCGCCTTTCTATTTCTTCTATACAGCGCTTGACTATAATTGGAACACTAAACCCACTCGCTTCTTTCAAAACAATGCTTTCCAAATTAGTCCCAAAAAGCGCATTTTTTCTCACAGCCAGAGTTCGTTTAAAAGTTTGCTGAGGATTTGAATAACGTAATTTGAGGTAGAGCGTTCCCCGAGGTTCAACTTTAATAGCTATTTGATGGGCCGATCCGATTAATAAAAGAGACGCTAAATGAATGGCTCCGCGGTAGCACAGTTTATGCCGGAATTGAGGATCCCAACTGTAAATTAAAATATCTAATTCTTTACCGTTAATTATATCCAACTCGAACATTTCGTCCCAATCAAAATTCTGATCCCCAGTTCGTACTACCGTTCGCGCTTTGTGAATGCGATCACATTCCAAAACACAATACAAATCCCTATAATGCTGGTGTTGGCCTTGCTGACCGGCGATAGACCTGGAAGCCAATCGCAAACCACGACCACCCAACAGGTGCACCCACAAAAGTCCACTGAAGCCCGTCTCTTCCGCAACTGCAGCTGCAGCTGTGGACACTCCGCTATCGGACAAGCGTTCGGGTTTATATTTGAGGAACTCAGCCGGGTTGATGTCTAACAGACGAACTCGGCTTTCGGAAGCTTTTGCAGGACTCGGATATGGGATTGGACGACCATCATCTAACATAACGCGGAACTTTTGAGATGATGGTAGTCCATCCGTTTTCGTAGGACGTGGCAGTGATTGGCTGGAGCCTATTAAACGGTACCCGTAATGTGAACGATCCTAAAATGATAACAAATTTGAATGATCAAATAGTTTTAACATTGCAGAAGAAATAAATAACTAACTGTTGTTTTCCAGTCAGCCAAATTTTCTGCACTATAAGTAAACCTTGTAGCGCGTTGGGATGGAAGAGAATCTGGAGTTCTTCGAAGTTTATCATAAATGGCTGACGTAGAAGGAGCTCGGCTAATCCAAGCCTTGTATTCAGCGGCAGTGAATATGCTGGGCGATAATGGAATTCGTCCTGAAATTAAATTTGCAAAAAAAATCGATTAATTAAAAAACAGTTAAACATAACCAGTAGCATTACAGTACAATTTTCTCTTTAAACAAACTCATTAACTACAAACTATAATTTGTAAGCTATCAATTATTATCTGTATTAAAATAAACTGCCGACACATATTTTTCAAAGTGAAATTATAATTGGAATGTTTTTAAAAATTCAAGTTGTGGTTTAAAGTATCGGGCGTCCGAAAAGATACTTCCAATTTCCGTATGTTGTTAAAAAAAAAGTAGCAAGGTTAAAAACTTAAAAATGGTGCCGCTTTACAGATAAACTAATTAAGGAAGATTTTTTTTTAAAAAAATATTATTTTGTTAATTCAAAAATATTTAAAAAGTAACAAATTTAAAAAAAATAACAGTTTTCATACATAGAATTTTCCATCCAAAATTGTTTTTTTAGAGTATTAAAAATATTTTTTTAAAAAATATACAGTAGCCATATATAAATTTTTAGTAAATTGTTCCGAAACCATTTGTTTTAAAATTATGTAAGTTTTGAAATATTTATGTACGTTTAAAATTAAGTTAAGTAAGCCTTAAAAGGAATGCAGTAAAGAAAGTTGAGCGAATTGTCTGGTTTATACTGCATGGACACCCAGTGAAACACATAACTACTGTATTTACAAAATTGCCAATTACGACCGCAATAAATAAATACAACTAAAATTTAGAACTAACTCCAAATATCGAATGACTCTAACAATGATACTATTTCCATCCCTTTTAATTAATTTGTTGTTATAATTATTCGTTTTGTTTCATGTTTGTTACTGCATTATTAATGGATAAGGCTGCAAAAAAGAAGGGAAAATGTTATTGTTTGAATTCTAATTTTTTTAAAACATTTTTTGAATTAACAAAGAAATTATTCTTTTACAGAAAAAAGTTTATAAATTTTTCTGTAAATTGGCACCATTTTTAAGTAGGCCTATTTGGCCTTGCTAGACGGAAATTGGAACCGACGGACGGAAATTGGAAAGTACATTTTCGAACGCTAGATAATAAAATTTGGAAACAAATTACATTTTTTAGGTAATTTATAGTATAACAAACATATGTGTTAATATATAATTGTAGGCCTGCAATTTTAAAATCTTAATAGAGAAGTTTAATTTAAAAAATAAAATAAATCAGTTAGAAAGTTGTTACTTTTAGTACTGTAATTAATATTGTAAAAACAATACTATTTTAATTAGGCTTTTTTAGCTAATTGTTAAGTAAAAATAATAAAAAGAAAAGGAGTAATAATATTCTCAAATCAATAATGGATATTAATAATTATTATACGTATAAGAATATGCGTATCAATTTATAGGTCTATTTCCCCCCTCTTATTTACAATAATTATTAATGCATATACAGTATTATGATTATAAATTAATATAAATAAAATTTAATTATTGAACTAAAACCTTTTGAAATTTCTTCTTTAACAATTTATATGTAAAGCATTTATTTTGTTTACTCAGTTTTCTATCTTTACAACATCTCCTCGTGAAAGTATTACATGTACTGTATACAATATTAACATTGTAGCCTATAATATTATTGTATGAGCTTATTCAATCAAATACGCTGACATTAATTTAAAATTTTAATTAAATTAAAAGATTTAAATTTTAAAATGGTGTGTGTCGGTGACATCATCTGTCAACTTTACCGCCTTTCAAAAAGTGTTCTCGAAAATACTGTAGTGAAAAGGCGAACAAAATCGATTGGAAGAGGAGATGTTAGGTCAATGACCCGAATCCAACATCCATACAGAACAGATAGCAGATTACTTTTATCAACATTACGATTACATATAAGCTGCATAAGACTTTTAAAATTAAATTTTTATAATATTGAAGTGTACCCCAATTGCTTCGCTTTTAAAAAGCAAGATATTATTGCAACATTAAAATATGATATTACAGTACATTGTACATGTAAATGCATATTTTTACTAAATTCAAAAGCATCGATCTACTAAACAATAGGCCTAAGTGGATTTACTAAATGTATTACGTTTACTAAAATTTAGAATATTTAAATTTAAATACATCTATTAAATTTAAATGCAATTAATCAACATAAATGCATTTATTTGACTTTAAATGCAATTAATCAACATAAATGCATTTATTTGACTTTAAAGGCTCCGTACCGTTGTACTATTTCAATTGGAAATTGTAAAAGACAATAATTGCCGCCACTTTTCGTAATAGTTTATAAATTTGCATAAAATTGAATCACGTTTCTCTATTTTAATTACCGATATTCTAATTAATGGCTGGCAATCATAGTTTATGCATTATTGCATAGGTGTGTCATGAATATCAACCGTTAGGTCGGTCAATATGCCAAAACCAAAAAAAAAAAAAAATAAACTACAGTATTTTTATTTTGTCAAATTTTAAATCTAAATTATTTCGAGGCATGTATACATTATATTGCCGGGTAACTACATTAGGTCAAATTTTTACTAGTATGTTTTATTAAGTGTTAGCTTTATTTATAACTTAATTAGTATTATTAAGTCGAAATAATAAATTAGCCTCAATTTAAAATTTGGAAAATAAACAAAATTATAGTTGTTGACATTGGCAAGTTTTGTAATCGATGCAACGCCAAAACAAACATTATTTAAATTGGCAAAAATGTGTTGCTTTAATTTTTATAATTTACGAGTATAATGGAGGCAATGCAATGTTTATCATTTAATATACCGTAATTGTTAGAAAACAAATTTCATATAAATTTAACAATTATTATATTAGAGGTCGATCAAAATGAAAGTTTTTGAAAAATCAAAACAATTTCAGTTTAGGTCTACTGTCCGCGGAAATTGTTACCGGTACTAAGTCTTATTTTTATAAAATTTATTATTTAAAACTTAAGTTAAAATTGTTCACGTTAAATCTGTAAGATTGGTGGGGGTGGAGTAAACAGACCTGTCTAAACCTAGCATAAAAAGTAGGCTACACTTTTCAATAAAAAATGAAAACTAAATTAACATTATTAATCATTTTGAAATCGAGGGCACCAGTACGATAATTATTTCTAAAAATAATAAAAGAATTTTATATGCTTACTTTTATCTCTTCTAACTGGAAGTTCGGGAGCTGAAACAGCACCATCGCTCTCATCCTGCGAGTCGTGTGAGTAAGGTTCTCTTTCAAATCGCACAACGTGTCTATGTTTCCGATGATGTCCAATCTGTTGCAATTGCTGTTGTTGTTTCATCTGCCAATCGATCATATGCATTCGCGGCAACGAATTACTCCTCCCCTGACTATAAAATCTTCTTTCTTGAAAACGTTTCTTCGGTCCGCTAGTCATAAGAGTAACCGAGCTTGGTCTAGGAGGTCCTCGATGCACTGATGACGTGTGAACTTCCGTGTCCGAACAGCTACTATCGGCCCTTCTTCGAAGAGCACTGAGTCGCTGTAAGGTTTGAGCGTAACGGCCATTACTAACTCTACTTACTTGTTCCAGATAAGGTTGCATAGATGCCGCTTTAATAGCTGCGGAATGGCTAGCTCGAGTCCAATACGCTGAATCGTATTCGAAACCTCTTTCTGGACCGCCGATAAAAATTCTTTGATCACTTTCAGCCCTCATCAATCGACCGCGAGTAGGCGTCTGCACTAAAGAAGACCTCGTACTCTGAATACTACCTTTTCTCACGAGCGAACGTTCCGATCGACACGGTTGTAGCATCCTTAAACTCGAAGATGGATGTCTTTGAAGATGTCGTCCTAAAGTAACCGTTCCGTCGCCGTAAGAATGAGACGACGATTCAGGATAAAAAGCGTGCACTTTTTCGGCCAAACTTTCTAAAGTTTTTGGATACTCGTGCGGACCTCCTCTTCGCGACGTTCGGGGTTGTTCCATAACAACCGAAGTTTGATAACTTCCGACCATTGGTCCCAAACCCCACGCCGGATCCGAAAACCCTTTTGAGCTAGCTATATGCGCCGCCACGCGCATTTTCGGCTGAGGTTGTGAGTTGTAATACAAATACAAATCTTCGGCTTGCGCATAGCCAGCTTCGGCTCGCATTTCCTCTTCCGTAGCTGCCATCGAATAACCTGCGTCTCCATTGTCTATGTAATCTTCGAGCCTTTCGTCGTCCAAATCTTTTTTGAACACCACTACCGGTGGACCTTTCGGTTCGGCGGATTTGAAGGCCGGAGAATGCATGCCGCCTCTAGCCTGCTTTCGAGCTCGAATCGCAAGCACCAAACGTCGGGGGATGGACATAATAATGACCACATCGTCTAAACTCATACACGTTACGTCGACAAAATTTACCGCTAAAATTTCATCACCTACGCACAAACAACCGCTATTATATACGGAACTTTCCAACGCGATGCGAGAAACAAAAACGCCGTCTAAGCTGTCGACTCCATTGCCTTCGCGAATGTATAAACCAAGAGTTTGACCGGGACGCTTCACCACTTCGACGAATCGAACTACGTAATTTGGATCCGCGGAAAAAAATCGTCGAGCCGCATCGGCAGCCATGCGACCCATGTTTCGAATATCCAACATACGGATGACCATCTCCCCTCGTCTCTCCATAACTTCCAACGAAGCCGCCGTACCAACATCGTGATCATTTTCAACAGCTTGCAATTGATTGAAGATCTCAGTAGAAATTCCACTCACCTATGCGTTCGGAAAAATATATAATTACTGTATCAATAATAATTATTGTTTATTTTATAAGAGATTAATTCTCGCTTGCTAAAACTATAAGCCACAAATTACTATGAAACCTCGATTTGTCGTTACTGCATCTACATTTTTACTAATTCAAAATGACTCAATTTTTTCTATTTTATTATTTACGTGGTCGAGCTTTTTAATGTATTATTTTAAAATATTGAATCCGTAAAAATTACATTTTTATAATAATTTGCTCAAATATTTTATTACCGTAACTTGCTTATTTTGAGGTCAATGCCCAAATTTTTGCATCTACATATTTGTGATGGTGCAAAAATTACGACAGAACCTACTGTAGTTACAATAGTCCTTTAAGTTATTGTTTACTTTGCATTGTTATGAATATAATAAATCATTCACACATTTAAAAAAATAGCAATTTTAAATCTCAAACTAAATTTAATTCTAGATAAAAGTTGATACCTTTCTAAAATCACTTTGTACAACCATATCAGGATGGCCACTAACAGCTCGAACTCGCCGAGGACTTGTCGACGGAACTGCAATGGCCATTTCTGCAACTTCTGCCTGTTCACTTGATTCCTAAAACGGAAATAATAAAAAAAATAACATAACAAAATTTCAATAATAATATCACTTGGGGGAGTTAAATATACCTTTCTCCTACCACAACACAGCATGGTGGAGACCAAATGCTTAACCTTTGCTCGCACACAGCGGCGTTGACGCTTTGCGGGCATGTGGGCCACCGCAATAGTACACACGGCAGCATTAGAAACGGAATCTAAAAAATTAGAAAAATTCCTTTTAGACAAAACATGAAAAAAATTCATCACACAATAAAATTTTCTCCACATTTCAATAAAAAAAATAGTGTAGTTACTAAACACCGAAATTTGACCTGTTGAGCTTTCAATTAATTATTGAAGATTTGCATACAATGCATAAGCTAATTGACAATTTTATATAAATCGTAGATTCGCTAAGATATGGAGACGCAAAAGTTAAAAACCTCTTAGAAGCTGGTTGCCAGTAAGAGAAAAAACAATGGATTTTAATAATATATGTAAATTTTTTTTTTTCGAGAACTGCGCTTTTCGTTTTCGAACATGATGGATTCTTGGAGCTCATACAAATGTACAGAACGTTTGCTTGTTAAAATTAAAGCCCCAAGCGTATCGTTTTAAAAACTAAAGCGCATGTTCAACTAACAAAAGCAGTTAAACGAGCTGCTAAATCAATGAAATCTTGTGCATATTTTTAGTTAAAATATTTTGACAATCCACGTTTAAGATGAAAAGAAGAAAAATCCGGAAAAAATTAATTATATATCTGAATAAGCTATTATAATAATACTGTACTGTAGTGTTATAATACTATTGAATTAAAAATTGCATTGAAAATGCTTGAGTAAAGATTATACATAAGCACATTTTAGTACTTAAACACTATTATACAATTATTAATAAAACCAAAAAATAAATATAATTATGTACCGTAAAAATAATCAGAAAAAAAAACATTACTTTTACATAATGTTTTACTTTTACACAATAAAATATTATTAGACATAATTATTGTATAAAATGAGCAGTTTAATTAATATAAAAAACTACGTTTTATTTCAAACAATATTTTATACTGTATTTTGTTTGATTACTCTTTTTAAAAAATATTTAATAATTTCTGTGTGAATTTTTAATAGGCTATTATTAATACTTAGTCCAAATTGACCTAATTTATTTTTATTTTCATCCACGCTATATAAAAACTATAATACCGGTGCTGTAATCATAAATACTTTGTTTAAACAAACATACAATTTTTTTAGATTTTCTTGCCCTAGATTCGTCTATCCCTCACGTTTACAGCAACAAAAAAAAATCAATTCACCTGAAATCCTATCACAAACGTTAAAGGAAAATCAAATGTATTTTGGAAATCGTATCCTACAAGTGTATAAATTGTACGATTTGCTAGTCCCGCGCACACGTGGCCAGGTCACCGCGGGTTCAAATGATTTTTCTATTTCGACGCGATTTCTTAACTCGTTTTTTGCATCACATCGCGATTAATAAAAGCAGCAGCAGCCGCGGCAGCCTCAAATATGCTACTCAGTCATAGTGATTCGACTATGACGTCACTGCCACCGTTATACATGTACCACTCTCTCTAATATGACTATGCCTGTGCAGTCTGTAACAAAAATATTGATCTGATCGGTGAATAAAAATATGTAAAACCCTATTAGCTGGAA
>JAQGAY010001747.1:0-12977 GCA_034698085.1 Polydesmus angustus
TCGCAACACGTGCAAATAAGACACATGTGGTTCGATACATATGAAGTGCGTCATCTGCTGACACCATGATATAAGTTAATACTAAATACGCCCCTGTTGCTAGTGCAAAACTCTCTCTCTTTTTAGCTCATACACAATTTCTAATTAAGTAGTGCAGTTAAGTAGAAAGAAATCGTATCTTTTTTTTTAATTTTAAATAACGTGGGTTTGAATAGGTATAAAAATAATTAATTAAAACTAACACGAGCGAGATTAATAACTTTTGTTGTTGTTGCTCTCCGAAGAGTTTTATATAATAATTATTAGAATCTGATATCCTGCTGAATTATTATAGCTTACTTAAGTTACGTAATTTCAGTACCAAGAGAGAGAGAGAGTGTTTCATGTTGACATTTATATTCCCAGGGATCCTTGTGTTTTCCACCTATCGACCTATAGCTAATGCCAATCCAAATGGCTGTTTTTCTAATTCAACTTGTTTATTTATTTATAAAAGAAAATTATTTTTACAATTTAATTAAGTTAGAATCAGTCGTATCTTATGAAAATTAATAATTTATATTTTATTCTCATTAACAATAATAAATAAGAAAAAAAATTTTTCCGAGCGTAATAAATCAATTGAAGAATGCATGCCTAGGGAACAGCACTGATTAGGATAAGAATGAGGAAAAAACTATATAAAAAAAGGAAAATAATACATTATTCTATGCAATCAATTGTAGCCTATTTTTCAATTATTATTTCCCTAAAAGTTTCTATTTTCATCAACAACAGAAATAAAAAATAAATAAATAAAAAGTTATCCAAGCTAATATTTTTTTATTTTTTCAGTTTACAACAGAAAACGTGCGACCATATTTGGGTTCCCAGAGACTAAAAGTCTGTGTAATAAGCCCGCTTATAGTGCGCTCCACTTAAATAAATTTTAAAAAAAATTATATCAAATATAGGAATTTTAAAAATTGTGAACTTTCTGGACAGCTTTTTGTGCCAATTACAGTATGCATGTAAAGAAAAGCCAGAAAATTTTTGAGTAAATGTTTCATTTCACTATGAAAACACTTTTAATTACATTTCTAGCATTTCTCGGATAAAGTGCGAATAATTTTCGGTTCCTTGAATCGCACTATAACCGGGTTTCACAGTACAGTATGTGATAAGACCGTAATAATAAAAAATAGCTTTCGATCCATTAAAAGCCTTTAACTACACTAATATATCGGTGACCTAAACAAGATATTGTTATAATGTTATAAAAATTTCGTTGTGCTGTACAGTGATAACGACCACTTGATGCAATAAAACAGAGTCCCAATACAGTACAGTCAGTGTACTAAAATCTAGAGAGTAAAAAAGTTATTGAACCCCCAAAATAAAAAGCCCTTTTGCCTCAAAAAAAAAAAAAGTTTCATCGAAGACAACATTGAGAAAATGGTGACCGAGAAAATGTAAATACACTGTACAGTGAAACCCGCTTATAGTGCGATTCCGCGTATAGTGCGACCCTATTTGGGTCCCCAGAGATTAAAAGTCTATATAAAAAGTCCATTTATAGTGCGTCGTGCGATCCACATAATGAATTTTTATCAAAAACAAAAAGTTGGGGAAAAAAGAAAATAAAAAAAATAAACTGAAAAAATTCCACTTAAATTCTTACTAAATTCTACAAAAATTTGCTAAGTCTAATTCTAGGAAATTTACATATCATTTCGTTTTATTAAACTTTCTTTCGCTGCTACGAAAGCTTTAAACCCACGAAAAAGGAGCTCGATTTAGGTTTAGAATCCGTTAACAACAAATTTAAAAATAATGGAAATATCGATCAGGAGATCGTTTTTCATGTATTTATTATAGCGCAATACTGTATTTAAATTTTTAGATTGAAACAAAACGATATTTATTTATATACAAAATATCTTATTTCCCATCGAGAAATATTTTAGTACGGTATTGGAATAAATACATCGCTGGGCGCCTATTTTCCATAAGATAAAGTGAGAAGTGCGCCGCGCGTTGCAGGTGCGCAATATTATTCAGAACACGCTTTTTCATAAATTTTATTTGTTCCTGTTCCCGACTACTCTGCTTACTCTTTAGCTTTCTGCAAACCAATTTATAAACTATATTTGTCAAACGAAAATAGCGGTGTGAGCGATACGATATACCGGTATATATCCAGATATATAAATCGCGCAAACTTTATCGAAAATCCTCAAATTTCAGCGATAGTTTATGTTTAAGCAAAGGAAAGACAGCGATGTGATAGTGTTTGTTATTGTTGTGTATTTCGGTGGGAAAAAATCTACCAGCTGCATTAAAGTCAAATTTATTCGTCTTTTCTTTTCATATTTTTCTCCTCGGAATATTTATCGACTAGTAAATACATCAAAAAAAAAAATGTGAATATATTTGACTTGATTTAAAAAAAATACTGTCGTAAAAATTATTCATTTTTATAACACAATCATTTTTTTAAAATTCTAAGCACAAAGTGAAGTAGTAAACATTATTCAAAACGTGATTTAGTTACAATATTTTTTATTATTTAAATTAAAATCGGAACATTTGGTTCTATTTCAATCTCGTTTTCCCCTACCTTTTTTTTAAAATTTATTTCGCCCAAGTCATTAAAAAAAATATACTAACTTGTAAGTTGTAACGTGTGTCCTTAAAACTACGAAGCTTTTAAAAAGCGAATAAACATGTTAAATTTTAATGAGAATTAATTAATTTTTTAATATTTATATACAACAACATCTCCGATTTAATGATAAAAAATAATTTTTAGAATATGACCTCTCCAACTGAGTCGGCACGTGTTAATTCGTTCATCGAAATTTTCATTAATTCTATTTGTAGGCGGCAATCACAAGAGCCATTGCCAGACACGTGCGAGAGAGTTATTGAAAATTTTGCTAATCGAGTTAACATGTGCCGACTCAGTAGAGATCACATGACAAATGTTAGTTTTCATTGTTAAATCGGAGATGTTGTTGTATATAAATATTAAAAAATTAATTCAGTTTCATCAAAATTTGACTTGTTTATTCGGTTTTTAAATTGAAAATTTTGCTAATCGATTTAACATGTGCCGACTCAGTTGGAGAGGTCATATTCTAAAAATTAATTTTTATCATTAAATCAGAGATGTTGTTGTGTGTAAATTTTAAAAAAATAATTCATTTTCATTAAAATTTGACTTATTTCTTCATTTTTTAAAAGCTTCGTAGTTTTAAGGACACACGTTAGATCTGGACTTATTAATACCGGAATTTCGTTTGTGTCTTTATTAATCTCGCTGATAAATCACTCTAGCTGTCACTGGCAATTTTTATATCAAGAGATTTTACAGGCTATTATAAATTCGTTTTAAGTTTTAATCATAGTTAAAAAAAAGTTTTTAACTAAAATCATCTTATTTATGAGCGCTTAACCCCGTTCAGTAAAAAAATCGCTTTGTTACTAAAACTAATAAAAGAAATTCGTGTAGCAACGAAATATTATTTTATAAATACAGTACTCGTAGATGAACTTTCTGTCATTTTTTCCCCCGCACATTCGATTATTTACGATTTTTCGGGTTTTTATGTAAAAATTTACTCCACTAAATAATGTTGGGAGATAGAATTAATGTGACACACGTCTCGTTATTTAGCGCTCTTTAATAAGCGAAAGAAAAAAAAAATAGATGAGAAAAGTAGGCAAAAGCAGAAAAGAGAAAAATAAGACGTGAAAAGTAAACAAAAGAAAATAAATAATAAAAAAAAGAGGATGAGGGTATAAGAAAAAAAAAGTTAACTTGAGGGCATTATTTTCTATGCCTTTGACAGCAGCAGCAGCAGCACTGCGGATGGTTTGTTAAGCCATGCACGAACATCCACACTGACTCTCAGTATGTCGTCTCACTCTATAATTAACACATTCATTGATAAAGACTGTAGCCAAAACCACTGTTTTCAAACTACTGTATTAAAACAAAAAAAAAAAAACTTTTTTTTTTATACAGACTATGCCACACACACTTTTAACAGGATATTCCTAAACTTTTCTAGAACTAGAGCGGATTTCAATAGCAACATTTAGTAGGATGTTTACTTATATTCGTGTGCTTTTAAATTTACGGAATTTTTAAAAAACGAATAAAGAAATCAAATTTTAATGAAAATAAATTAATTTCTTAATTTTTACATACATCAACATCTCCGATTTAATGGTAAAAAAATTTTTTTAAAATATGACCTGTCCAACTGAGTCGGCACATGTTAACTCGATTAGCAAAATTTTCAATTTAAAAATTATTATTAATTATTATTTTGCTAATCGAGTAAATATGTGCCGACTCAGTGGAGGAGGTCACATGCCAGATGTTATTTTTCATTGTTAAATTGGTGATGTTGTTATAACAAAATATTAAAAAAATAATTTATTTTCATTAAAATTTGACTTCTTTATTCGTTTTTTAATAACTCCGTAAATTTAAAAACACACGTTAGATGACATAGATTGAATGACTCCAGCATCAACATGTCATTGGAATCCATACTCATTTATCTCAACTTGAAGTTTTGGACAACTAACTTTTATTAGGAAAATGGTCAAAATTACCTCTTTTTTTTCTCTCAAAATAATAAAAATTTTTAATAACATTTCTCCATTGATACTACCAAGTGTTTGGAACCACCTTAAGCACCACTAAAAATTGTAGATGTTATTGGTAACTTGTATTCATCTCTTAGTATCAAATGGATTTAACAAACTTTTTCTTTTGTTAAAGTGCGTAAACATTTTTTTTGGCCCACTTCGACATATTTCTGTTTGGAAAATGAGTGGAAGAAGAAGACGGGGAGGCGAAATTGAAAAGAGATTTGGAGTGGTCATGTAATTACAGCTCTCCCACCGAAGAGAACCTAGAGAGAGCTCGTTCCCTCTTTTTTTTTTTTGAGATTTACTTTTGATGTAATATTTTTCATTTGATTTTGATCATTTTTTTTTTCCGGAGACATCTCGATCCAATTATTTTATTACGCTTCATATTGTATATAGATGGGAGAAGTACGTGCTACAATTCGTAAACAAGGGATCGGAATAGTAGCGAGAGTCTATAAAATAATCGCTTATAATAAGTAAAGTGTCGCCCAGATACAGTTAGAGAAACGAAATGATGTCGGTTTTTAAAGGCCGGATTTATTTGATGATGGAAAAAAAGATGAGTTTAAGTAATCCCGCCCTAACTTCATCGGAAAGAGATTACGAGGAATCGTGATGAATTGATAAAAGTCAAAAACAATTATTATTATATTTCTTCATCAGTAATATTATTATTACTATTTTCCTTTATTTAATTATTAGAATTGATTCCACTCAAACAGATTTATAAATCAATCTAAGAATCAGTTCTAGGATGAAATTAAAATAATTCTTATTTCTAAATTCCGTGTCAAATTTCAATTTTTTTTATAAAAATCGCTCGACAAAAGAAATTCCAATTAAATGCGATTAAATTTACATAAACAAAATTTTAGTTAAATGCAACTTTACGGTACAAAAAAAAAAAACAATATTATAAACTAAGCGGCTTTATTCTTGCCAAACTAACGCCGAAATCTAAATATGCCGATGGTAATCCAAACGTTAAATTAACCTATTTTATAATAATTTTTGTTGATAACTACAATCTACACGATTGATGTAACTTAACAAAAAAAAAAACGAGAAATAAATTTCCCATACAGCGACTTAATCTGGATTTAAAAAATTTAATGGCAGCAAATAATTAAAATTCCTCAAACGAGATTATAAAAAATAAAAGCTCACACCATATATTTAGAAACAAACAAAAATCAGAGATTTAAATAAAAATTAAAATCTCCCGATGACAACTAACAGTTACTTTTTCCTATGATAAGATTAATTTTAAATAAATTAAAACTTAGGAAGACTGCTTTAATATTAGTGATTTTAAGACACTCGTTCAACACAAAACATTGAAGCAATTCATGAGAATGAGGAACATCAATACGGCCCCGTGGCCAAAAATTGGACATTTCAAGTCCGTTGGACTTTTTTCTTTGGGGTTTTTTGAAGTCAAAGGTTTATCCCAACAAGCCCATGTCCACCCACGCCCTGTAAAATTGAGAGATTTTTTGTGAAATTGAGCGCTGAAATTCAGCAATATTTATGCAATACTGCCCTGGAAAATTTCGACAAAAAAGAGCGGATGTGCCAACAAAGTCATGTAGCCAATACATAACCCTATTAGCCTATGTGTACTTTATAAATATGAAAAAAAAATTTCATTTTTAATTAAATATCTGTGTTTTCCATCAAATTTACTTCTTGCGGGATTTTTGAAACACCCTCTAAACACTGTACTGTACTAATAAGTCTTCGCTCATATCTCTAAGCCTCCCAACGATTAGTTAATTCGCTCGTATTGTAATGCGATAATAATTAAACGCGATTGTTAATTAGATGAAAACTTATCCGAAACCACCTCATTTGCATAATTCTTGGAATTTTGGTTAGCATTTATCATCTACTGACAAGAGTCAAATTTCGGAGATTTATATTTTTATTTAAAACTGCCATGTAGCGAGAGAGATAACATATAGTTTATTGGTTGGACGAAGCGCCACCTCCAACAGCAGGATGAAATTGAAAGAAGCTGCTGCTGACGATTCTATTTTCCGATTAACAGTTTGACAGTGGCAATCAATCGATCGATTGAGAAATTCGCCGTATCTAGCTCAACAAGAAGTAAGAGCTTTGGCTGCATCGTCATTTGCCATCGAAAGCTATCTCGTAGAATTAAGTTAAACGAGATAAATGGATCTGGGTTTAAAAAGTCATCAAGCGAAAATTGAAAAGCGAAAACATTGATTCGCTGCGCACTTTAAAAGATAAGGCACTTTAACGCACGAAAAAATAAACAAGAGAGAAAATTAAATTTAGCCGAGTTTCTTAATCTAGATTTAAAGTTTTGTTGGCAACCAATTTTTTTATATCTTAAAAAAAAAAATTTTAAATAAATAATATTTAGTAAAGCTCTTTGTACTAATAAATCAAAATGTTAAACTAATTTTTTTTAAGGAAACACTTTAATTTTCATTTATTATACGTGTAGTAGTACCGGTAGATGTTTTTTTATTGTACCGGTAATGTCAATTTTTAACTAGCAAAGTTCATAAATACTCCGAGTAGTAATTATAGTACCGGTATTACATGTATTTGTATTCATTTCTCTTGTTGAAGTATAGCTTATATTTTTACGTTTATGTGAATGTACTTTCGCTTATCAAAATTTTCATAGAAAAGTACGCCCATACCTTGATATAGCGCGTCCCTAACGATAAAAATTAGATTAAAAGTGAATAATTATTTTTAAAAAAATGCAGAAACTTGAAAATTTTGCATGGGTCGCGAAAATGAAATTTGCAGCATTTTCTTCAGCACAGTATGTACAGCCAGCTCATGAACAGCACAATATCAACCTTTGCAGTAAAAACAGAAGTGACAAAAAATTTAGAGAAAAAAATCTCAAAATACTGTACAAGGTACATAATGTACTGTATAAGACTAAGTGAATTATAATTTATACGACAGTTTTCATAATTATTCAGTATAAGCGGTGTTATTTTGTTTCTGTTTTGTATCAGTACTGTATAATACTGTAATCAGAATTTAAGTTGTGTTGGCATACATTAAATTCTTCAAACACATGCAATGATATATTGAAATAATAGGTAAAAAATGCAATTTCCATTGAAAACTTGGCATTTTTCAAAATATTTTCATGGAAATTGGAACCGATCGCATGGAGTTTACATGGGAAAAAATGATTCGATATACGGTAAGGGATTTGGCTTTACGGCCAACCGTTTCTGCGAAAAATAAAAAATACCGGATATAATAATTAAAACTATTGTAATTTAAAAACCAATAACACTGTATTAAAATAGAAAAAAATTAAACCAATCAAAAATTAATAAAACAAAAAAAAAAAATAATTACGAATTACGATTTTTCATAAATCTTACAAAAAATTCGGTTCAAGGCGTAGAAAAAAAGTGTTAATGGAAACTTAATATGTTGGCTAGTGATAAATCAGATTAATTAATTAAGCGATGACAAAGCGTGATTTTGTTTTGTTGCGTAACGATGCACGTCACGTGAGCGTCAAAGTGCGAAGAAAAGATAAGTTTTGACCGGAGAACGCGTTAAGGTCAGCTCACGCCAACGTAAACTTTCCCTAACGACCGAAACGAAATGGAAAAAGAAGAAAAAAAAAAGATATGTGTTGATCGCCTAGAGAATTCGCTATCATTTCCCCTTAAACCATCGATTCCCCCGCCGTCATTTCCGTCTGCTACAGCTACTCCTCGCTATCTCTTCATGTCCAAAACCAACAAGTATGCGGTCAACATTATCATGCGCGCACACAAACATTTGCACCGACAAATTTTATAAGTTTTTTTTTTTTCTTTTTTCGGCAATAAAGCAAAACTTTTTTTCCGCCTTTTCTTTTTATTATCATCATCGGAGATTTGTAATAGAACGGAAGTGAAAATACACAAGACCGAAACACATTGTAGGCCTATGCGCGGCAAGATGAATAGAAGAAAATGGATGTTAGGCGGATGAGGGTAAAACATAATTAAGTTAATAAGTTAGATCAAAACACGAAAACTTTTATCGATTGCTTACACCTGTCTTTGTGGGCGTTTCAAAGCTAACTACAGTACCAGTACATACTTGAAACGAACAATAGCCTAATTAAATTTAAAATACCGTACAAAAAAATTCGTTAATTTACACGAATTTGTATACAGCTAGTTAACTAGTCGCTTAAATGTTCTTACTAAGACTCTATTTTTACTAGGGAACGTTTGGCCTTTGGATCGTGATAAAAATGATCTACAGTATGTCCGTAAATATAAAGCGTTTTTAAAAAGCGAATAAACAAGTCAAATTTTAATGAAATTGAATTAATTTTTTAATATTTACATACAACACATCCCATTAATTAATAAAAAAACAATTTTTAGAATGTGACCTCTACAACTAAGTCGGCACGTATTAATGCGCTTAAGGAAATTTGAAAAAATTTACATTAAAATCTTATGGTAGATGCCGGCACGTTCCGAGATGCAGTCGGCAGATGAAGACTGGAAGTCCGCAAAAAGCTTTAGCCGTCAAAGTGAGCGCCTGAGTACGTTTACACGTGCCGACTCAGTTGTAGAGGTCACATTCTAAAATTATTTTTTTTTTACTATTAAATGGGAGGTGTTGTTGTATGTAAATATTAAACAATTAATTCAATTTCATTAAAATTTGACTTGTTTATTCGCTTTATAAAAACGTAGTATATTTACGGATACACTACATCCAACTCATCTCGGCTAATTTCCGGTCATCTTAGTTGTGCTTGAGCCAAATTTATAAACTCTATTGCTATTAATTTATTTTTATATACCTTTAAAATGCGTGGAAAATTTTATAATCCCATGGCCAAAGTACTGGCAACAAGTAGCAACATAAATTAATTTCAAAATTATAAAATCTAGGTCTCATTGGTTTTCATTAAAAAAAAAAAAAATTTAGACGACATTCTCTTTCCAAATGATGATGAACACATCGATGAAAATGCATCTTGCCAAGAAAACTTTACTCAATTTAGAAAGTATCTTAGGCGAGTATCTTACGGTTTGAAGGCAACATTTGATTAGAAACTCTTAAAAATCTGAAAATATATTTCTAAAAATCGTAATAAATTAAAGATACGTTTTTAAGTCCGCAAAATACGGCAATAGCTTCAAAATTTTGTTTAGACAGAGCTAGGAACCCCAAAAGTTTCTTCATTAAAAAAAAACAACTTTGTCGGTATTGAGCATTAAATAAAAATATTGCGCAGTTATTTAAATAAGAAAAAGTAATTATGGTTTTGTGATCTGAAATCTTTTATATGAACTGTTCTTCACAGTGGAGAAAGCAATATTTGAAACTATGGGGCACATTTCCATTCCTCTGGCGTTTTCAATTGAAACTGCTGACAACGCTTCTTTAAAATGCTTTAATCAATGGAGAGATGGCATTTTCAAGCAGACATAATTAATTAAAGCTCGGTTTGTTCAACATTATTTAAAGCAATTCGACTAATCCAAGTTATACCCACTTAACTTAATAATGCATCATTAGCAACTATTTACGCTAACCAAATGTTAATTAATGCATTTTATGTAAGAAAGATTTAGCAAAAACTCGATATTTAAAGTAATTAAATTATTCTAAATTACGGGGAATTAACACAGTAACTTGTTAATGTATCATTAACTAGTAACCAAATGAATTAAAGCAGAAAATTAATTCCCAAAGTTAATACACTTTTTTTTTGCTAAGTGCTAAAAAAAAGCAACAGTCGATCAATAACAATAATAATAAAAAAGCTAATAATAATAAACAAAAAATTTCGATTTTAAGTTGCAGTATACCTTTTTCCAAAAGATACATGAAAATCAATAAAAGCAAAACAATTAAGTGTACACACGAGACTATCGATTATTCGAAGTGGTCGATCCCGGAAGATAAACAAAAACAGTAGAGGAGGAAAAAAATGCGGAATTTTAAAGATGATAATTATAAATCACTCATTGATTAAACGAGTTTAATTAACCGGTAAACGTTAATTGGAGTAGATAAAACATTTACAGTTTTGTTTATTCATCATAGCGGCAATTGCGCGCGCAATTTTAATTAAGAGTGAACTGAATACACGTACCGGTAGTTGCATTTACAAAATTTAAAAGGCAAAAATATAAAATTACGTTATTCAATTACGGTATTACTCAAAAAAATACGGAAATGTTTAGAGAGATTTTGACATGATTGGGATGATTCCCTGCGGAATAATACATCCTCACAGCGAAAGATATCCTTATAAAGTTATATGGCAACATTTTCGAAATTTAATGCAGGTAATATCATCTTTCCTTAATTAATAAAGACGTTCTACTCAATTTATTACCGTATGTAAAAAAATAACGTTCTGCTATCAAATTATAAAAAAAGCCAATAATAGAATAATGCTTTTAATTTTAACAATGATAATATTATCATAGTAAATCAAATATGATCTATCTCATTATTTATCAACTATCCTGTTCCAGATTAAATTTTTCCTGGAAACCCTAGACAAAAAAACTTTTTGGGCTCCCGTGTAATAAAAATTATGTCATAGCGATGCAACTATAATCCATACTATCTAAAAAAATATAAAATGTCGTTTCTATGGTATTAACCTTGCAACCGAAAGTAATATCGCTAACCAACTTCATAGGTTCATATTTCCGAAACGGTCTTACCAAATCAATTCTCAACTTTTAAATCGGTCGAACGAATTTTCCAGAACTACGAAACCGATTTTCAAGAGTCGGCAATGTCCATCTAATCCGAATCAGCGGACGATTCCCATCTTCTCCGCCCCACTCCCTTTCCCTCCCCCGTTCAATAGTCTAATCTTGGGAACGCTCGAACATAACCGTTTTCTAGTGTTTCGCAACCAATAATGCCAAAGGAATTTCTTTGATTAAAGTGGAGAGAACGAGATGTTTCATCACTCGCATATTTCGTGTTCCTTCTTCTAGTATTTGATTTGGATCAACAAAAAAAAGCAGAAAAGAAAAACGCAATCTTATTAAGATTTCGTTAGAGATTTAGAAAATAACGTAAGAAAAATCAACGCACCTTTATTCACGCGATTATTATTCTTATTATTCTGAGCGTACTTGTTTAGAACGCATTAACAGGCAAAAAAATAAATAAATAAAGAGATTTTTAGCTTAACTTAATTTTAGCTATTAAGCCAAGTCATTTCCAAGAGTAAAACTATGAAAATGCGCTAAGTTAATTGTTTGTTTTTTAAAAAAATTCTATCGTAAAGTCTGTTTCCAATTAGGCCTACCGTATACACCAAAAATAAAAATATAAATAAGCCGCTTAAGTTTGACATGTCCCTCAAACTACGTACGCTATTTAAATTCATTTTTATTAACTTAATTCGTAAATATAAGTAAAATATTGATTTATAAACATTCTCATATACCGCCCTTAATATAAATAATTTATTTTAATACAGCATAAAAACCCTCACTTTAATTTGCATAAAATTTGACATGACGTTTACGTTGGTTTTTTTCCCCCCTATAAACTACAGATAATTCCTACAAACCTTTCAATTATATAAAATATGCATTTTATATAACAATTATATGCTGAAAAAGTATGAATACAACTGGAATCTCAACAATGTTGTCGACGTCACGGCGCGCTAATCGCTTCATGCTTTTGAAAAATGCTGCGCACACTTTTCATAATGCAGAATAATTGCACGTGAAGTTGCTTTATACGAATATGGACATTCGCAATAAAAAGCTTCGTAGAGAAAGCCTTGAAATTTAGCGTTGCATCTCGGAAATGCATCCAATAAGTCCCAATGGTATACGATGCATAAAGTTTGTAGTCAAGAATTTACAAACGAGTGTCTATCTCTTACATTTGAAGTTTAATACGATAATATCATACCGTTCGTTACACGTTTGACAGTGAGCCAAAAAACATTTATCGAAATAGGTACTTGGCTATTGCCTTCATGTAGGCCGGTAAACACGCGTGAAATGGAATTTTCCATTTCTAACATACTTTTTAAATGCAAAATATGGACATTCGTTCGTAAGAATATGACCACAAACTTTATTATACATGTACACGAAAAAAAAAACGAATAAAGAAGTCAAATTTTAATGAAAATGGAATAATTTTTTAATATTTAGGCCTACATAGAACAACATCTCCGATTTTTACATGCCAGAAGTTATTTTTCTTTGTTAAATCGGTGATGTTGTAACTAAATATTAAAAAATTAATTTATTTTCATTAAAATTTGACTTGTTTAATCGCTTTTTAAATTGAAAATTTTGCTA
>JAQGAY010001748.1:0-12973 GCA_034698085.1 Polydesmus angustus
AAGATTGCAGTAATTAAACTTAAATTAGGTTAAAGCAAAAAATAAAATAAAGGCCTCACGTTCAGCTGTTTCAATATAGTTTTCTTTGGTTATGTTTCCTCTTAACCATAACAGTTGAAACTGGTTATCACAATGTGGAAAAAATGCCCTAAGCCATAGTTCGGGCATATGGCAGACAAAAGGCGGTAGAAAATCAGCCAGAACATTCTAGAATCTCATTTCATTGCCATATTTATATAAATAAATATCGCTGTAAACACAAAAGGTTATAAAAACCCTGTCAAAGTTGCCATCTTTTAAATAAGCAGATCACTGAATTGGTTATGTACACAATTTCATTATGACTAAGAAAATCGAAGAACTCTTACACTTCTCGACGCGTTTTACTTTCATAAAAAACCTTTTCTTTGAATAAAATCTCGACCAAAGTCCATTAACGGTTGCCACTGTCTTACCGCTAGTAAAATTCCAAGAATCAATATCGTTGTAGTTAAAATACGAAACCTAAAACAAGAATGAATATAAAATTTATTAGAAAACTACCATGTTTGAACGCAAAATAAACCAGGTACCTTGTTTTTATAAATGGCATTAAAATGTTTGACGCGGTTGCAACTAGGAGTAATATCACTTGGAGGAACGTTAGTAACACATTTATTAATTTCAAAACTACAGCTCGAGCATTGGAATTTTCGATACCGTCAAATGTCACAAGTTGTTGCTGTTCATGTTGTTGATGCTCCATGCGAGAAATCTAAAATCAGCAAAAAAGATAAAAGTTTTATCAAGTAATTCTCTAGTTTTTAAATACCTGTACCGTATTTTGGGGACTATAAGACACGCTTTTTTACTAAAAAAGTTTAGTATAAAACTAGGGTGGTCCAAATTTAACATTTGATTAAAAAGCATCAAAAATAAAAGAAAACCTAAAAATCATTTTCTGAAAATCGTCCTAAAAATTAGAAGTCCTAAGCCCCTAAAATTAGAGGAGAATCCTGAGCGTCTCAAAGTTCCCAAAATACTGTATTTTTTTTAGAAAAAGTTACCCTCGTTTGACAGGCTTCCATCATTTCATGAATATCTCGTAGCCGTTCTTCACTTTGGTACTGCAATTTTTCTTCCATATCCGAAATTCCTTGTTTTAAATTTTCAATTTCATTTTGATGTAACTCGATCAGATCATTCATTTGCTCTTCCAATCTCTAGAAAAAAATCGCACAACCAATTTTAAAAAATACTTAAATATTAAAGAATTTTAATTTGAAAATTACCTCATACCGATACTTTTCTTCTAAAAGAGCATTATTAAAATAAGCTATATCCTGTGTAACTTGATTCTAAAATTAATTATATGAAAAACAAATTACTCTAAATAAATTTAAAACAATAATAACTTTTAAAAAATTATTACTTTAAGTGCATCAACTTCATCTTGGATGCGTTGCCATTCTTCCCTTTTATCGGAAAATTCTTGAAAAAAAGGATCAATAAGACAAGGAATTTCGTTTTGTGGTGCAGGTATAGTAGATGCCGTTGGAATCATAGGGCCACTTTGAGTTGTAGTAGTCATGTGAGGTCCAATCGATAACGTGTGATTAGAAATATTGCCGCTAGGAGGTAGCAAAGTTTGATTTCGAGGACTAGACATAGTCCCAGTCCCTGGAGTTGGCCCAGAACCAGATGTCACGCTAGAACAGTCATCGTCAGATGTATATTTTGCGCTTTTTGTATAAAATAAAAATATGTCAATCAGTACATGACAAACTGAATAATAATTAGTGTAAAATCAAACCTGTGCGTTAAAATGGCACTGTGGTGATGATTTTTATCACTCACATCCTCGGTGTTTTGAGTCTCGTCACCAGTTTCTGGAACAAACCACGCTAGATTTCAGGAAGCAAGAAGAAAAAGCAAAAAGATTCTACTCAAAACACAAAAACCAGCACAAAACAGATAATTCAAAAACAACGAACTATTATAAATTGTTTTAAAAAACGTTGCTAATTAAATAAAAATGCACCTACTAGTAGTCATAGAATTAATATTATCTGCGCTTCCAAATTTATTTTTTATAAGATGAGCAAACTCTCTTGGCTTTGACATTACTGTACTACAAATTTAAAAATCAGAATGTATTACCGGTGTGTATACAAATTGTAAAAGTTATTAACCATGACTTAAATTTTCTTACCCTGAGAGACCAGAGATTCCTTCTCTAATATTTGCTCCAACATCCCTGCAAGAATAAAAAACCGTTTTAAAATACTAAAACTAAATTAAATCCAAAAGAAATTAATTTAAACTTGCTTAAGGCCTCGCAAAACCTCTTTCGGCTGTCGGTAATGACTACTCACGCCATACATCTCTAACTCACGAATTCGTTTTGGATAATTTTCTAATTTCTTTTGCAATTGTGCGATAATTTGGGCAGATTTTTGATTTTTTTTCTCAAATACACTTTTGATTCTCTGAATTTGCTGCTTGTCGGCGCTGCTTGCTAGTCTCAAATATTCATCAACATTTTCTAATTTTTAAAAAAAGTAAAGTAAATATTACTTGAACATTTTTCAAAACTGCAACAACTAAAACGGAAATACCATCTCGAGCTTTCTGTTCTTGGCTAATCATCTCTTTCGTGTTTTGTATTTTTTGACGAATGACTTCGATGGCTGCTCGCGTTCGTTGAATATCTGGAGTTCCGGTGCCCGAATCAATAGAGTCATCCACCCCCGTAAGGTATTCAATACTACTTCCGTTCGAAATATTCCCTCCTCCGTCCAAGTTTGACTATTTCAATTTAAATGTGCTGTCGGTTAGGATCGTTTACCGTGATTCGAAAGCGATTATACCCATTCTGTCCATACTTCGTCGCTCTGACCAGAGCCATGGTTCGAAATTTCTTCCAGAGCTTGAGATCTTCCATGCCCTCCTGTCGTCATCTGAGTTCCACCTATGCTAACATTTCCAGGCTGACTTTGACCTTCTACAAGAATTTTACGTCCAGGAACCGGACTTCGATGACGGCTTTTACCGATGACAAGGGGTTCACTCTTCTTTCTAAAATAATTACAGAATAATGAAAAAATTTATCTCTTTAAATGCAACAAGAGTTGATTTCCACCTCCACCGTCTCCACCCAAAAAAATTTTTGTTTAATGATTTCAATGAGCTAAAATAAAATTATAGAATAAAAGCATTGCTAAATGTCGTTGTTCAACTTAATTATTAAACCAAAAAAATAAATAAATTACGAAGTCGAACTTAGTAAACAATAAATATGCAAAAATCACAAAAACAAAATTCATTCAAAATTCAACATACCGTATCAAAATCTAATATAATTTTAAATAATTTTTTTAAAAAATACCTGCACAACAGCCACGGCATAGTTTTTAAGATTATTATATAAGAAAAAAGTCGGGGAAAAAATATGTTAAGCCCAGACTGTTCAAAAACTAGCACTAGAATAATATGGATACTTGTTGATAATAAAACAATAGCAATCTATGCCAATAGCTAACATTACAACAGGCCTCATTTACATCAAGCGAAACAAGAGTTGGCCAATAAAGACAAAGAAAACATTCCAAAAAGAATATTCTTTTATATTTCCTTGACATCTATTATCGTATTTCACTGGCCAAAAAAACACATACCGGTACTGTATTTAAAAAAAAAATAATGCTGTCCTTAATTTTCATATTGGACATCGTTAACCAACACAACCCTTAACTTTTTCTAACCTTCTTCGATTTTAAATATGCCTGCAACAAGAATAATGGCAGTAGCTGCAATAAGCAAATAAAATAATAGTGCCCTATGCAAGCACAGTAGCAAGAGGAGAAAAAAAAAAAGCACAAGCCAAAAGAAAAGAAAAATTGAGATGCGTCAATAAACATAAAGAAATGTTTATATGTAGCAGTAATTTTGTTGTTCAAACTCACCTCCCTGACAGCCTATGATGTTCACGGTTTAACATGCTGTAAGTCACCTGATAAAACAAGGCAAAAATCTTTCCGTTAAAAAAATGCAAAATATAACTTTTAGAAAACTACGACAAAAAAACCCTGCCCTGTGTTTTATCATTATTCTACAGTCACACACATGTACTGCAGTAGTAAATGCGCGTGACTAAGTGTCACAAAAATGTTTAGTAAACTTTCAACTTTGGTTTGCAGTGCAATATAATATTTCTAAAGATCAACCCGATTTCGATACTTTAATAGTCAAAAGAAGCATGTCAATAGCTTCACAAAATTATGTTTTATACAAAAGAATTAGAACACAGCTAAGTCAATAATAAAAAAAAAATTTACTGTATATAAAATAAAAAAATAAGTAGCAATAGAACTTGAATGCAAATTTTTGAGTAATAAACGTGCACTTGCTTCTCTGACATGTCGGTTATCACGTCAAGGATTTTAATTTTTTTCAATGAAAAAAAAAAAAAAAACTAAAGGCGTGTTTATAATTGCTACCCAGAATTTAGATTTTAATATAGGTATATAATTATTAACAAGAACAAAAATTTTTAATAATAGCAATCAACTTTTTGTAGACACTGGTATAAATGTGTCAGTAAAAACTTCAGTTTTTTTTATTAAAAAATAAGGTTTAACCTTGCAATACTTTTTTTTTAAAAAAAAAAACGTGTTTCATTATTTTAGGTGAGATACCAAGTAGCACATGAGAATCAGTAATAAGTGTGTCACTAAATGACGATAGTTTGATTGATTTTGATTTGGTTGGGTTAGGGCTTTAGTTAGGTTAGATTGAGTTTGATGTTTAATATGCTGTACAATCATCGTTCACTGATCTTCACGTGGAACCGAGATAATAACATACGGTAAAAATCAAATACCTAGCTGGTATAATACAAAACCTGTTTTATTTCAAAATAGCATACCTTAATGATGCCATCGCTGTTACGTCTATCCCAATAAATATTCGACTTCATAATTATTACGTACGTGTCAGTTTATATAAATAAACGTAAAGAAAAAAAATCTCAACTGGCATTAGACGTCACACAAACTTCTTTAATTAATTCTTTCGCACGTATCAAACGTAATTACATTTCCATGCCAATAGTCAAAACATAAAAATCAAAAACAAACACACTAACATCGAGAATGAGTTAATAGAAGCACCAAATGCAAAATGTTGAATGAAAGTCGCTGCCAATACAAATACAGTATTTGTACTCAAAACCAAAACGCTTTATATTGTTGCACCTGAGACGAAAGCTAAGCAAAAATATAAGGTGCAATAAACAACGCAGGTATTAACCTAAGTGCAAACGTTGCATCACGTCATTCCTCGCGCGTCAACCAGCATGATAAACAAAAAAATTTCATCTGTCAAAGCAAGGGAATACGCGCATCAACAAAAAAAAAATAGATACAGTATCTAGAGGGAGATCGATTAATTCTTTTCAAAAAAAACATACGTTTCCGTATATTAATTGTGAATAAATACTGTAGATGCGAAGAACGACAGTGAGATTGTCAAGGACTTTAGGTGCTCACATCGAGTCGCCATAATTTAATCTCTTCAAGGTCGAGGCTAGCTCACGTAAACCTCATCGGGGCGTCACCAACAATCAACAGACCTACTGTACCTGCCATTTAGCTGTTGATTCTTTCGGGTACTTAAGTGAGACTAATTAGGTTTGCGGAATTGTAATCTTTTCCCGGTTAGAAAATAGAAATTAGTGTGCTTGGGATCACGGAACAAAACAAGTACAGTGTATACGAAAACAGAGTGAGAAAATAATAATTATTGTAGGTTGATTCGATTAATCATCGAGTACAGCTGCACTCAGCAACAATTATAATCCCACACCCCTCTAATCGAGTTCCCTATCGAGTCATTGACAAAAACAGTTACTAATTTCTGCTAATAATTTTTAGTATCAGTTGATTCACTTTTGGTTAGAGGCTAGAATTGCTGATGGGCGTAAACTCGACGCAACAGCATCAATGGCATTCTTAGTCACATGCTAAACGTTAAGAAAAAAAACTTAAAATCAAAATAGCAAAAAACAATTGTTCTAGAAACCGTAATTTATCAGCTAAATAAGCACGAAAGTCCTAACACAACTTCCTCGTGTCTATTGCTAGATGCAATACAGCAATTTGAATTAATTTAAAACTGGTTTCACAATGTTGTTAAATATTCACAACATTCTCTTTCCCTGGACGAATGAATATATAGCACAGCAAAAATAAGAAAGTGCCAAAAAATTCTTTACCGAGTGCCAACTTATACCCATCTCTTTTTTTTTTTTGCTCAAATAATGATGGGAGCAAATTCGTTATCATTACTGCTACTGAACTAGAAAAAGACTCTTCCGTCTTAAAAAATTTAATTTATGATAAAATATGCCTTGAAAATTACTCTCAAAAAATATTTTAACTTCTAAGAAAATGTTTGTTTGGCACGATAAAATTGCGTTCCCCCAACTCCTAATCTGATGATCTTCTAGTATGACGGAATAATTTAACTACATTTTTTTATCCAACCCTTTACAAAAACCGAGAACATTTTTCAAGAAAATTTTAGCCTCATGACCTACCCTTGTTAGATGCTGAACTTAAAAAGTTAACATTTATGAAAGATAATAATTTTCTTTATAATTTTATGGTATACGTAACAAGCCTCTACTGTAGGCGCAAAATATTTCTTCTCCAATGCTGGTTACGAACTTACGAGCAATAATTAAAATGCTTCTCAAATTTAAAATGGCCAATCAAAAAAAATATATTTTTTTAAAATTTTGCACATTATAAAATTTTATATAGATAAAAACAGCACATGCAAAACATTTACATTTGAAATTCGAATTATACTTATTGGCAATAAATTATTCTGCAAGACAATTAATGGATGTCATAATTTTAATAGGCTATACAATAAATAACTCTTGGTATTTAATTATTATACATGGCTGAATTTTATAATAATTATTGATCAAATGTCTAAAATCTCGTATTAGCTCTACATGTAGCGCTACAACCTACTGTATAGAAAGGTTTATATAAGACAAATTTAAGCTAATAAAACTCAAACAATTTTGGAGTTTGTAAGCTTCTCATTACTGTATTTTGATGTACACAGATGACGCTAAAATACGCATCTGCAAATAATAAAAATTAACGAAAATTACGAACTAGTTTCGCGCCTCAAAAGATGTCCCGTTCCTTTGACCTAGGGCCCTTAATAAACACCTAAAGAAATAAGTTATCCAGTTTATACAAACTATTAATTCACTACTCGTTCAAATGAAAACTACACTTAAAACTCTAATTTTATAAACAGCGTTTTAACAAACAAACGTTTTTCATCATAAAAGAAAAGTAAACAGCTGTTCACTGCTCTTTCGATGTCAAATACAGTAATAATGATTTGAGTGATATCGACTTCGAATAAAGTTTTCATTTGTTAAATGACGCGCTTAATATAATATTATTAAATCAACCATAAAAATGAGTAAGATGATAATAAAAAACGAGGAAAAATTAAAGTGTCTCACCCAGAATTAACATGTTGACGAGTTTGATACTGATGCGGATTGGAAATGGCCAGCAGTGTGTGTCCCCTGCACCTGGCCGGCGATGTTGACCGGCCTCCCGAATACCCTGCTTCAAGATGAGGACTCACGGGCAAATTTTCCATATCGATTCATTTCTATCATCAAAAACAAATACATCAATATTATTACAAGTGTACTTTTGCGTGTGCTGTTATTTTTTTTTTCTAATACAAGTACAGGTCATCGCACCACTGTTATACTTATCGACTAAAAATATGAAGATGCGCGCAATCGATCCTGCACGCGACGACATTTTGGATCGGAAAAACCATTAACGATTTCAAATTAACTGATATTTATCGAAAAGAGGTCAAGAGAGTGAAATTCGCAAGTAACCTACATTTAAATATCGCGATAAGATTCTATGTAATGCTAAGGTCACTCACTTTCCAATGTCATTGTAAAGTGACATCCTTAACGATTACGGACATGGCTACTACGGTAAACTACCGCGAACCCGTACCCACATTTTCGCTCAAATTCAATATTGATCGCGCTATTACTCATTCCCAAATTATAGTAAGTCAAGTAATATTAACTCTCTACGTTTAATAAGTATGCTTACCATATTATAAATAGCCACCGATGGTATCATTTCTTCGTTTTAATTTGATATTTTAACTTCAAATCACTTTCCCGTACACCTCGAATAATAATCATAGATCCAAGAAATAAGTCCTGTAATGTTGCCAAAAAGGTTCGTTCATAGTGGCGCTGCTGTAGCGAGCTAAACGGTTTCTCAATCGAAGAGCCGCGTGACATATAGAACGATCGGCGCTGACTTATGCATATAAACTCGAGAATATTATTAAAATTATTCAACGCCATAAATATTCGGGAGCATATTTTTTTAATTAAATTTCTAAATTATTATTAAACTCGTATAAACAATTGCTAAAAAAAATTAAAAGGCACTTAATTTACATTTAGCTAAACAATGTTTTTAATATAAGGAAAAGACTGTTTTACTTAATTAAAAAATGGGAGCATAAAATGATTATTTATATGACTACATGACTGTATTAAACAAAAAAATGAACATTTTAAGTCAAGCAGCAATATTTTTTCTTACAGTTCAATTTTTAAAATATTGAACTGAAAATAATATCTAAAAACGCAACTTAAAGCACGAATACCTTCGTTAACATTAATAATACAAAAAAAAAAATTAGCAAAAACGGTGACAACTCGTAATTGTATTTCAGTATTAAATCTCAATATAAAAATTATCATTTACTAAGTGATAGTCTGATCTTAAAATACCATTCGGCTACCGGTATCGATATAATAATTTATGAGGCGATAATAATATTGTGAATTTAAGATACTGTACAGTATTACTATTATAAGTTATCGATTTTAGAAATGCAATGAAATAAAAATAAGAACAAAAATATTTAAAGTTGCTTTTCAAAAAAACTTGGCAATAAACGCGTAGAACACTTGTAATTAAGCAAATCGAATTAAAAAAAGAAATTAAATCGTGGAATTACAACTCGAGCTTTTCTTTGCAAACTTCAAAAAGATTTAAATTTTGAAAAAGCAATAGTCCTTATGAAATAAAATTTGAATTTACTAAATACAGTACTGTATTTTAGAATTTCTCAACAATGCATAAACTTATATCCAATTGTTTTAACGATACATAAACCCTTCTTCAATCACTATTGCACTTAGACGTTCGCACATTAAAGTTACAACTAATAAAATGAGCTTTTAGTTGTAAAATTAAATATATCACATAAAGCTTATTATTCTTTTAGAATATTCTCTATTAAAATTCTTACTTATTGTTAGCTCTTCCTTCTTTAACCAAAATGTCGTGAATTAAAAGTGGGGGTTCAACAGAACAATCAGTCAAATTAACTTCAAGAACTACTTCTCCGCAGTCAATTTTGTTTAAAATGGAAGCTTTAAATTGCTTCTCGTTTACCAATCCACGGAACCGCACGCAGTCTTCAGCTTCCCAATCAATATGCGTTGGTTGAATTCCTAAAAAATACAAACAAATAAAATAAACCGAGCAAAATATTGATCAGAAATATTATATTACCACCAAGTTTTCCCTTGATAACTTGTGGAGGTAGATGTCTAAATTGGGCTTCTAAATGCTTTATCGATTCGATCGACACCACCAGTTGGTCACCATAATCGATAAAAATAATTAAAACCTAAAAACAATAAACATCATGTTTTTTTTTAAAATATAAAAAACCTCTAATAAATTTTTTACTTGGCTGTTCTTATTTAAATCGCTATCGAATCTAACTTTCACACGATACCAAACTTCATCTTTGTGACGAATAGCGTAATATTCTTTGTCTTTAATTTCGTGATAATCAACAGCTACTCCCTTTTTCTGCAAAAATTTGCTTAAATCAATTTAATCACATTGTCTTTCAGCAATAACATTACCTCAACTTCGTAAAAATGATGCATATCCAACACTAGTTGATCAAATATATCAATCCCATCAAATAGCTGAAACTTTATTTAAAAAATGCTACATTTCAACTTGATTGATATTTTAATCTTAATTTAAAATTCTCACCATAAAATTGGAAGGTGAAGCTACCAAAGTAATGTGGATATCGCAGAATTCTCCAACTGACGGCAAAATCAAATCGGGTAAAGGAGTTCTTTGGTTTACATTACTAACTGTGCAAATGTCAGTATTTTGTGCCTCAAATATCTCCGTATCAAACGCTAATGTTTGGTTAACTGAAACCAGTTCGTTGTTTTGACTTCTTTTAAATAGATCAACTTTCGGAATAATGGAAGCACCATTACTATCGACCAGCTAACATAAAAATTATGAATTATTTTTAAACATATAAACAAAAGCTGTTTAATTTACCACAGCAACTAAAATCTCATGCTTTGGAATTATGTCTTCCAAGCGTTTAATTGCCTTAGAAGACCAATTGTAGTTCACCGGTGGCACACCATTCAAAACGCAAGAAACAGACTATCAAATTAATACTGTAATGAAATAAAAAAAAAAAGATTGCAAATTTTATTTAATTACCTGACTAGGAACTTCGGCTAAATATTTAAAACTCTCATTAAATTTTAAAATATCACAGACATTAACAATTTCAGTGCGTCCTTCATCAACGTAAAATACTTGTGCCTATAATTTAATTAGAAATTTACAACTACATTTTTTTTCGAATGATGATAATTACTTTATCGTTCGTGACTGACACGATTTTAATTCGAAGAAAAGTCTCGTTTTCCTTCACTAGGAACAAACTATTCCCTCCAGATTCCAATTTAGAAATGATCTGAAACAAAAAATAAATAAATACAGTATTTAAACTGAACAAAACTTTTAAATTACCTCGAAGAATCCTCCCACAGCCGATAATATAGACTTCAAAATGTCAAAATCAGTTGTGCACATGTTCACATAAATGACGCCATCATTCCCAATGTGACTTCGAATCACGTTGTTAATTTTATTTGCCTAATAAAAATAATAATACTAAAAACGCTTAAATTATAAAATAGTAACTTAAAATACCAGCTTTGGAATTTGAAAAGATTCAAATCGCTGATGTAAAAGAACATCATTTAAACATATTTTTGAGTCCGATAAATTTAATCTTATTTTGTCAGACCTAAAAAAAAGATTTGTAAAGATATTGTAATCGATCATTCATCAACATCAAACTACTTTCTACCTTTGTATAATATCGGCTATAAAAACCTTTCCAACAGCAGCTACAATAAATTTTTCGTTTAATTGAAAATCCTCAACAGAATCCAAAATATTAAGCGAACAATTTATAGCCTACAAAACGACAAATTCGGAAACATAAAACGTATAACAAATTTTAAAATAAACCTGATAGGGTAACACTTGAAATTGTTGATCTAGCCTCCGCAAATCATGCACAGAAAAATCGTCGTAATCTCCGTGGTCGACGAAAAAACATCGAAACTAATTATTTTTGCAAAAAATAACTGTAATTTATATAAGCTACCAAATTGGTTTAAAAATTCACTTGCCGAATTAGTAATTTTTTTGGTAACTATTAAACGCTGAAACCAGCCATCAACTTTCGCTGTTACCAAATCTCCCACAGAAATATCGCCGATTTTCAATGGCAAAGCATTAAGATTCTCGTAAAAATCTTGCATTTCCTCGACAAGAATTTCAAATTTTACCTACAAACATTAATTTATTAGTAAAAAAAATATATATAAAAAACAACCTAAAAAATTTTTTACGGAATATTCTTCTCCAATCAAGCGAATATTAAAATCTCCAATGTTTTCCACGTAGGTGACAAAGACGTCCCATTTATCGCCTTCAGGGAGTATTACTATTTAAAAAACCATTCTTAATTTCCAAATTGTATGAAAAAAAATACTAATACATTTAGACGTCAATTGTAAGCTACTAGAATTCGAAGTTGTAGAACCAGTTTCGCTCGAAGCTGTAGAACTTCCTTTCTAAACAAACAAAATCTGATTTGAACAAATTCAAAATTAATGGAATTAAGCACAAGTTACAATAATGGGCGAATCACTTCTCACAGATTCACTCTCTACTTCGGCGGATATGCTAGAATCGTCACTCTACAATTAAATATATTATTAAATTCTACTTTTACCATTTTTAAAATGCAAATTAATTTACAAATCTTCTAGAGCGCAGAAAATTTTCATCGGGAATAGCAAATATTATGCTGCGTTGTTCGTCCAAACTAGCGTAAAAAATTATTTGTTAAAAAAGTTTTAAACAAAATACAGTTTTTAGGTACAAAAGCTCACCCTTTATCAACTTTAAATAAGTCTGGCTTGCCGTGCAAGCAAGCAAGCCAGTCTTCGGGCAACTCTTCTTCGAATTTTTCCAAATAAATCTTAGGTATTGCATTTTTAAAAATGCCAAATTTATCCACTGAAAGTATCTAACAATTTATAAGATGCATTTTCTTAGACGATTTTGAAAGTTAACACTTTTATCGAACACAAAAAGAATTTACATCGTGCAATCGTTGAATGACGCAGTTGATCGACGAAACCGGAGCGAAACGATTGGAACCACTAGCATTTTTTTGTTTCTGTCGATTTGTCAAATTTTCCAAGGCACATTTTGCTGCTTCGTGTTCAGCTTCTAATCGGCTACTAAAATCTTCGGGATACAGGCTGAATTTTTCATCGTTAACTTGAACTGCACCTACATAACGATGATTGATGGTGTGCGTTTTGAAAACTGCCGTACTAAGACCATGCGAGCTTAAGAACTCCTTTAGAAGGCTTTTGTAGTCTGTTTTTGGAATGTAGGGCTGTGGAGATGCCGCATTGCTTCGATATTCCACTGACATCGCTATTTTCATTGACAAAATAAAAGTTAAATCCATTAAAAAA
>JAQGAY010001749.1:0-12972 GCA_034698085.1 Polydesmus angustus
ATCAGTTCAGTTTTTTTTAGTAGAAAGACATAGAATTAATTACATGTGCAAAAGTTTTTATAGATTAGAAATCTTTTCGCATGAGCAACGAACCAGTCATTCATAATTTAGCGCTATAGTAATTCAAATAATGTTTATTTCCCAAAATATTTGTAGAAACGATTTAGTGATAGATCGTACACCTTGGCTCTTCTTCTACCAATTGCCATTGGAGTTGGCGCTGGATGTTTGATTACTCTCTGCGTTTGTCTATGGAAAAGAATGTGTGCCAAACGACGATTCGTCAAAAATCGAATTGATAAAGTAACGTTCTTTAATTATTACCGTACTATATTTGTTAAACTTTCATTAATTTTGTGATCTAAAAGAGTTACGGTGGTAAAACACGAGACGATAAATGGATGTTGTTGGAGCGGCAACAAGCTTCCGATACAGATGAGGAGGTTTAACTGTCATTGTCCGTACTTTTCAAAATCGAGGACTTCATTTCAAGCCTGGGTATAGTTTTATATTTCAGTAATCGCTTGTTTCTTGTTATAATTTAATTTTATTTTTAAGACGTACGATACATTATAATTATATAATTGCATGCAATAAGTTTTATTCAAACCTGTCTTTGAATTTTACAATTTTTACAGTATCGAATTTTATTGAAACTAAGGAATTCAATTTCTATTTCAATTGAATTTGACGACTTTTAATAAATTTGTAAAGCATTGTTAAAACAAATAGAAATTTTTTTACACCATTATACGATTGAATAAGAACTTCAAAAAAATATCTCAATTTCAAAACAAAAGATCTTCGTCGTGGTCTTCTTCGAGCATATTAGTCGGATGATCGTGCTCAATTTCTAATCCGGCAAGTCTCAGCTCTTCCTTAGCTGCCTCCTTCTTCTTTCGTATAATCTTCTTTTTCTCTTGGATTTTCTTCAATCTATAACAATAATTATTAATTCCGGTTATAAATTGTGCCCGCAAACTTTTTATAGTCGGATATCCTCAATTTTACCTATAAAACTCTTCTCTCTCACGTTCATCTAATTCGGTAGTAATGTAAGCCAAAGTTCGCTCAATGCGAGGAATGATAACTGTCACAAAATATTCAAAAATTAAAAAAAGAGAAATTTTCATTTCAAAGCTCGAGTTCTAAACAGATTTACCGTGTTCGATCGCGTTCACACGACGATTCGTGATCTTGATCACTTCGTCTAACGTAATGAAAGACGTCTGAAGAGAAGCCAACTCAACGAGCAAAGTTATCGTTTTCTGATAATTCTTTTTTAATTTCGTTAGCTGTTGACCGCCTCGTGATAACCCAGCCAACTCATAAGCTAATAATGAGGAAATAATAAATTTTTATTAAATCCTAGGAAAGGTTTAGTCTTACCATCAGTGCCGTCTTGATAACATTCAAAAATTGGAAGATTGACACCGGCCACATTATCCTTTCGGGTGCGAACTTTAATTTGGGCTTTCGTTACGTTTTGTAAAACTACTTGGTTAAAATCCCCAGAGGCGAATTTAGCTTCGGCCAAAGAAAATACTGCCTCCTTCATCACGGTACCCATTAAAGATTTTGTCTAAAGGAAAAATGTAATCAAAGAATATTATTAAAAGTTCTTTTTATAAGGTGCCCTAATATTTTTTTGAGTTTACCTCAATAATTTTTTTCAATATCATTCGAAATCTCATCTGCAATGCATCAGCCTTCTTTTTGAGTAGACTGTGACCAGTTTGTGCTCCCTTCAAACGACTTTTCATCAACGTCTGAGCCCTGTTTTAATACAAAATATATGTTTAAACATACTGATTTCTATCAAAGCAATTACGAGTTTGTTTGGAAATAAAATTAAGGAGAATGTAAATAATCATTGGAGACGCCCCCTTTCTTGAAACTAGAAGCTAATGTTAATTAGTAGGCAAAATAATTTAGCAGGGCTGACAAGATCTTGTCAATATATTAATATTACACAATGCAAATTGAGCAAACAACCAAAAAAATTATAATTTAAGAAATATAAGAATAAAAGGTCTAAAATTTATTTTCTAATGGCGATTGCAAACTGTATGAATTGAAAAGCAAAGACAACTTACATTCGAGAAGGGAAAATCGCAATCCTATCTTTTCCAGACATTTTTGAAGTCTTTTTATTAACCAACAACTATTTAAATAAAATAAATTAATTTTTATGGAATGAATTTAGCGAGAAAAAAATTACAAATGTATTCAATCAGCAGCGAAAGAGTCCAGCAGATGAAATTTCGAATCCCAACTGTAGAGGGCGCAGAAGAGCAAAAAGGGGGCGTTGTCAAATGTACGTCATCAGCAGACATTTGCAATTGTCAGCTGATCAGCAGAAGTGGGATTGAAAATGTGAAAGTTGTTTTTGAAGTTTTATACTTATCATTTTTTTATATTTTATAATAAAAAAAATATATATTTATAATGCATGATGCTTATAGAGCTATTCCTTTGATAGAGAAGTTGCCTCTTCAAATCGAATCGATAGCAGCTTATGGTAAATTGAACGTAATTTCATTCATACCTGACTGATATTAATTATAAACTATGGTATTGAATTTTAGATGAAAATTTAGTGGTTGGGACTAAACAAGGTCATTTGTTGGTTTATAAAACATCATTCTCACTCACATGTAAGCAAATGATTACCATTAATAAATATTAAAACCATAATTGTTAATAATTTGTTTTTAGCCGAGGTGCAGTTACTCAAGTCAAATAAATGTTTTGCTAAGAAGCCCATTACTCAGGTTATTTTAAATTTGGTTTTACCTGAAAAGATTAATTATGTAACTATTTATTTTTTGTTGTATTAGTTGGCTGTGGTTCCTGATTTACGAATCGTCATTAGTTTATCAGGTTTGCTATTGGTTCATTTATTTCTCAATGTTTTCCTAAAGTTATTCTTTTTAAACAGATGGCATTATAAGTGTTCATGATCTTTCTATGCTAAATACACCGCTTTTATCAATACCTCGCACAAAAGGAGCCACTTTATTTGCTATTGATATACAGGTATTTTATTTTTGATCAAATTTATGACGTTAATGTTCATTTTTACTAACACAATAGGTTTTTAATTTTATAATTAGAAAACAGCATCGAGTGATGGAAATGATTGTTTACTTCGAATGTGTGTGGCTGTGAGAAAAAAAATACAGGTTTTATATTTGAGTCATATAAAATGACCGATAACATAGATATTTTTTAATATTTGGAAAATTATTTAGTTATTTGTTTGGAAGAAGCGATCATTTCAAGATTTACAAGTATTGTCAAATAATTATTATTAGAATTTTTTTGTAATTAATGTTTGATATTTTTTAGGAAGATTTTAATTTGCCCGATATACCAAAAGTTCTGTCTTGGTGTGGTGAAACATTATGTGTAGGATTTCGTGGAGAATATTTTCTTATAAAGGTTTCATTAGTATTAATATTTCATTTTGAAAATGGTTTATTAACATTAAAATATTTTAGCTAAATGGGGAACAAAAAGAATTATTTCCAAATGGAAAGCACTTAGAACCACGAATATGCAAATTAAATAACGATAAATTTGCGCTGGGTCGCGATGAACAGACTATATTAATTGATCTTGATGGCTCACCTTCACAGAGATACCCCATAACATGGTCAGAAATGCCTATAAATATGGGTTAGTAAATTAATACAGTGTACTTTTAAAATTATGCAGAGCATTCACACCATGTTGAAATGTTTTAGATTTCGACGAACCCTATTTTGTTGCCATATTGCCGAAGTGTATCGAAATTCGGACTATTGAACCTCGGTTGTTAATTCAAACTATCGAATTACAGAAACCGAAGTTAATTACGAAAAGCTCACGGTGAATCTTATTTAATTTATAATAAATTAAAAACAAAAATTGACGGTAAATATTTTAATTTTAGAGGTCGTTTAATTGTTGCTTCAAATTCACACGTTTGGTGTTTAGCGGCATTGTCTATTAATGAGCAGATTCCTTGTTTAGTTCGAAACGGCCAATTTGAGTTGGCTTTAAAATTAACGGTAATTTTTTTCTTGTGTAGATCTAAATTTTTTTTTTTTATAAAACGTGCATTTATTTTTAGGATCTTGCGGACGAAGACTTTGAAAATAAAACGAAAAGGACCAATTCTATAAAAAATCTGCACGCTTTCAGCTTATTTTGTAAAATGCAGTTTAAAGATTCGCTGGATCTATTTTACGATTTGGGAACAGGTATGGAGGGCGGATGTATTAAATTGAAAATATTATTACTATTTTTTTTAATATTTGAAAACAACTGCTAGATCCATCAAATGTAATTGGATTATTTCCTGATCTATTGCCGCAAGAATATAGAGAGAAATTAAAATATCCTAGTGACGTTCCAACATTAACTGGTGTAGATCTAGAAAATGGACTTCTTGCTTTAATTGATTATTTAACTCAAGTTGAAACTGCTGGTTAATTTCACGTTTTATATTTTATTAATTTATTTTATTTTTTTAGACAAGGCACTCGTTGATCGGAAGCGTTGGACAAAATTTGAGTCGCTCTGCGTCGATAGTCGAGGGAAATGCTGTTATTTCATCTAATCAACATCTTCTACAGATTATTGACACAACTCTCTTAAAATGTTATCTTCAAGTAAACAGTTTGTTTCAAGGGAACGTGAAATTTTATTAATACTAATATGTGCTTAATTTATTATAGACAAACGATGCTTTAGTAGCTTCTCTTTTAAGATTACCCGATAATCATTGCCATATCGTAGAAGCCGAAAATGCGCTTATAAAACATTTAAAATATAGTGAATTAATCATTTTATATCAAAGGAAAGGACTTCATAAGAAAGCATTAGATTTATTGTCGAAACACGCGAAACGCTCAGATTCTCCGTTAAAAGGACACGATCGGACTGTTCAATATCTCCAACATTTAGGTATTTTCTATAGCAAACTAGATTTAATTTATTACCGTATTATTAACTTGTATAATTTTATTTTAAAAGGAAAGGAAAATTTAGGATTTATTTTTGAATTTTCGGGTTGGGTTTTAAAAGCCCATTCAGAAGACGGATTAAAAATATTTACTGAAGATTTAATTGAAGTTGAGGATCTTCCTAGAGACAAAGTGTTAGGCTTTCTTCTTAAAACTGAAAAGAATTTAGTCATTCCTTATTTGGTACTTGGTATTTTTGCAAGTTGTAAGCTTTGATTTCATATTTAAGAGTTGTTTTTTTAAATTTATTTTAGCAACATGTAATTAATGTATGGAAAGATGAAACTTCTGACTTTCACAATGCTCTGATATGTCAATATCGAGAAAAAATTCATACGCTTGGGACAGAAATTAAATCGTATTCGGATAGCGGTGATTTATTTAGAATATTTTTTAGAGAATATTATATAAAATATTATTAATTTATTTTTACTTTAGACACTTCAATTGGTGTGCTAGCAAAACGTGAAGAAATTAAAGATTTCCGTAGTAAATTAATTGACTTTTTAAGAACGTCTGAATTTTATAATCCGGAAGAAATTAGTCATAGATTTCCATTTGATGGTAAATATTAATATTTTAAATTAAGTTGCGACGGTATTGTAAACGTTTTTTTTTTTTTACCAATTAGGATTTTATGAAGAGCAAGCCATATTATTAGGGAAAATGGGAAAGCACGAACAATCGCTCGCCATATACGCACATGTTTTAAATAATTTTGATTTAGCTGAAGAATATTGTAGGAAAACCTATGATAAATCAAAAAATGGTAACAAAGATGTACGTTTACTATTAATTTAGTGCTATTTTATCAGAAATTAATGGCTTAATTACTATTTAATAGGCATACTTACTGCTTTTGAAATTATACGCATCTCCTAATGAATCATCCTTAAATGGAATCACTTTTTCAAGTATATTTAAACCAAAGCAAAATCTTCCGTTGGCTTTAAAAGTGCTTCGTGATCATCCAGGAAAAATTGATCCAATAAAGGTTTGAACGAAATTTTACTTTATTTAAACATTATTTGTTATTTTACGTATTAATTATATTTAGGCTATTGAAATTCTTCCTGATTCGATTAAACTAAAAGATTTGCACGAATATTTGGATCACGTTTCTTTAGTTGTGGTGAAGCAAAAACATACACTACATGTGTTAATGAGCTTATTATATGCTGAACATTTGCAAGTATAGTAAAGAATTTTTAATACTGTATTTATTTATTTTTTTAATTCTGAAATCGTCTTTTGACAGGTTAAAGTAGAAAAAATAAAAAGCCAATCAAAAAAAATTATTATTAATGATTTTGATAATTGCATGGCATGTAAGAAAAGGATAAGCAACAGGTATTTAATAATTATTATTATTGAAAATATTTTAAGTCTTACATGTATTTTTAAATTTTCCAGCGCATTTGCGAGGTATCCTAACGGAGACATAGTACATTATTTTTGCCGAGAAAAATATCAGGCTAGTTTAAATTAATTATTTTATTTCATAAATCATTTATTTTTTTTGTACAAAATTATGTCTTTAAATCGATTTGTAAAACGCTGTTTTTTCTTTGCACGTATGTTTTTTTTTATTGAATAATAATGTAAGAAAAAATTTACTTTTTATTTTGAAAATCATAGTATTTCCCGGTTATTTATTTACTATTTTTTCTAGTTACCGCTTCGCCTAAGCGATGGCGATACTAGTTAACACCCACTCGCAATACCGTAATGCTAAAAATGATGTCATCTGATTACCGCATCTAGGTTGAGTGAGGTGGTCAATGCACACGGCTAAAAATTTGCTAAATTTAAATCGAATCATCAAAAATACTTTTCGGGGGACAAATCCGAACTAATTCCGCGACTAAATAAATTTTTTATAATTTTTAAATTTGGTCGTAAATGACGTAATTTGTAAAATTCGCGTAGGATTCTTTCGATTCGGCGGAAGGATTCAAGAGAAGTTGAGGTGCAGGGCGTTGCCGGCACTCGGCTAAAAAAGCTTTGCTTTGAGCGGGGCTTCGATTGCGCTTGTGTTAGGAAAAAGGTTGTGTGTAGTGTGGAGAGCGTGAAGGGGAATTAACGTGGAATCGCCAGCTTCGAACCTCGGCTCTATCAAAATATATTCCTTCAACATTTTCACTGGATTGCAGCTACATTCATTCGGGAATAGAATCGGGCCAAAGTGGTAAGTGAAAAAATTGATAAATATTCTTCGAAAAATGAAGTAATGGGGGGTGGAAGAGGGGGTAAAAAAAGAGAGGGAGAATGTGGGGGTTGTGTTTTGTGGGGTGTAGTATTTTGCCGTCAACAACATCATATTCCATTCGTGTATTCGAGTGCAACGCTTTCCCAGCTTTTCACCCCTCCAAAAAATCCCCATATTTTTCCGCGATAGCGCTTCTTTAAAAGATCAAAAAAATTTAGCCGTTTTCTTCGGAAGTGACACGATTGTGCGGTAATCGAAGGCGAAATAAATGGGCGTTTGAATTAATACCGGGTAAGAGAAAAAAAAGACGAATGAAAAAAAAAAACTGCCTCGATTGAACAGGTTAACCTTACTACGGTAGAGGTCGACGTTTAAAAAAAAGAGCATCTTGTACGTTTAAAATCAACATCGTATCGTATTTTACATTTATATTTTTTAATATAAATCTAATTTTCCGCTTTTTTTTTATTTCTCGAAATGTTTAGCAGATCGAACCTAATGGGAAAATTTCACGCTATTGGTAAGCTGTATTCGAACACCATTCATTGGGTATTATGGCTGCTTACAGTGTACTTGTCAATTTATTCAGCCGTTTCCTGTTAATCATCATATTTAAAAATATATTGCTTTAAATTAGATGTAGGAGTATGATATTTTGGACGTATAAACGTAAGCTTTCTTCCCACCCACTCGATTTGACTGGAAAGCGAATCGAGTCGCAACTTCCAACCACCACCGGCTATATATCCTTGTATTTACTTTGAATGAGAATCGTGATATTAATCTGCTCTTTCGTTGATCACATCGAGAAGAACTAAATAAAGAGAAGATAGAAGAAAAAAAAAAAGAAATAAAGAAGAAAAAAAATAAATAGGTTGCTCGCTCATTCGCACGCTACATGTAGTCTTGTGTAAGCGATGCTATGTAATTTTTGATGGCAGAGAGAGCTACGGAATGCATTGCGGATGGTAATAGTATAGCGTAGATCAGGAAAGCGCTTCGCTTTGAGGACGAGAAATCAGTTTGGAAACGGGTGTCCTAAAAAAAAAAGAAGAAAAAGCTAGAAATGTTATACGAATTACTTATTAAATTTGTATATCTCCCGAGTTCAAACGATAAACCAGTCTTGTTTTATCTGATTGAGTAATACGATGTACGGTTAGACGAATCGCTCTTTGCAGACATTTTTTTTAATAGACTTGGAAAACCTGTTATTTTTTTTTTTTTATACTTAAAATACAAGTTTTATCATTGAAATTTATTTTTTTTCCTCGTATTTTTGGCCGGTTAATTCTAAGATAAACTTAAACTGATGTTGACACGTTGTTATCAATTGATTTTATTATCATTTTGATCTTTTATTCTTTACATCGCCGCTGTACACATACAATGCACACACGACTTTTCCTCGTAAGATAAAAGTTTGGACATAAAATATTACGGTATTATTATCTCTTTAGTAAACATCTACGGCATTACATAATCGATCTCTTTTATTATATTTTTTTTCTCGCCCTCTTTCGTATTTTTTTTGGGGTGCATTTTTCCCTTCTAATTTACGTAAAAGAGTTAGATAAGCAAAGCTTTAGTTTATTTTTTTGGTTGTAAAGAAGTCAAAAGCTTTCTCTTTTTCAAGAGAATCCCTTCGGTACATCTTCTTGTTTACAATGAAAGATTCGTCTTAAAAAAGATATTTTTGCGCTTCCACTCTTCCTTGAGGCTATGACGTCAACTCTTTTTCTCCTTCCCTCTAACGGGATGGTTACAAATTCGGTAAAATTAAAACGGTCGTAAGACATAAATTTGTTTATCACAGTGTGAAATTTAAATTGCGAATTAATGTCTGTTTTTAGCCAACTGTAATCTCGAATAATGATTCGTGTCACATTTTAGCCGGAAAATTCGTGATTTTGCGGTAGTGAATTAAATACGTGAAGGTGCACGTGACGTGAAGATAAACAGACGTCGAGGTTGATGTTATTTTGGAAATTAAAAAAAAAGTTGGGAAGTTTTCACAGCGCGCACGCAAATGCCGTCTAGGTTAGGTAAAGTGACGGACTGTCTGCTTACCGATGACAATGTCTCATGTCAATGTAAACTTAGTTCTCATCGCAGCTTGAAATTTGTAATGAGGCAGCAGCAGGGTTTTTGCGAACAGAACGTGGTGGAATGGAATGGGAAGGTCGCCACACCGAGTTCACTGGCTTTTCATTTTGTGCGGAAACCGTAATACAGTAATAACTACAATTACGTGTGATTATGTTGGTCGTTTACATTCAGATAAAGTAGTGCGAGGCGTTAAAGGCAGGAGGGGTGGGTGCTGTGCCGATGATGTTAGAGCAACAGTGTAAATGGATGACAGAGCGAGAAGTTTTTTTTTTTTTATTATTCTTTTTCTAAATTTGCTTAAATAAATGCGGGAAATGGTGTGTGTGTGTGGATGTTTGGTGCGTGGGTGTAGCGAACGGATTCTTCTTCGATTGACCTTCGAATGAAATTACATCGAGTACGGGTCTGGCACAAATTTATCGAGTTTAGCAAGTTTTGATTAGTGCAAAAATCGACAACGAATTTATAATATGCAACATGACTTTTTTTATATTTTGGTATAATAAAAAAAGCGTGTGCAAATTGTATTGTAGGCGTAGACCTATTTCGATGCACCATTTCGAGTTTTGCAGGTGTGACGGGGCATTCGTTATTTTAATAAACAATATCAACAAAAAAAAAAAAAAATTGACCGAGGCGGATCTTCCAACTATTAAGGCGACCTGGCAACTAGAATTTGTCAAGAATGTTTATACTACTATGATCTAGGCTTTTTTTATTATTATTTCAAGGTTTTTTTTAGGAGGTTTTTGTTTTTTTTATTTATTTATTTTTGTACTGCCGACTGCACATATTTTGTGGCACAGAAATATTTTTCTTTTTTCTAACGACAGAATTTCTCGCGAGTTTCGCTAAATTAATGATGGCATTTTTACTGCAACTTTCAGGGAGAAAAAAAAATTTTTTTTCTTATCTTTTCATGTAATAGGGGAAAGGCGTCGACGGTTAGATATACGGTATCGTTCGAGGTTGATAAAATCTTCCTAACCCGTTACAAACCTGTATTGTTGGTAATGCCCCGTTTTATATAATTTTGTGATTTACGAGAAAATCGGAGAATTTGTTTGACGGTTAAGGAGAAATACAAAGATCATCGAAGCGAAATAGTTGAAAGTTATGGTTGCCGATGTTGGAAATTTTTAAAGGTGGATTGACAATCGGAGATACCGTATTATAAATAATCGCTAAATTTTTTTTTTATTTTTATTTTAATACCGGTACTGTATTGCCGCTTTCAACTAATTGCAGTTTCGATATTTTATGATCGTTGTTTGCGTTCCAAGCTGATGAAAGAATGTGAAGTTGTTTAATATAAATTGAAGGCCGTTGAGTAATAATTTTGGTGAGAGCGATTCATCTCTTTGCAAAACATTTTTTGTCATTTGATTCTCGGAAACCTCTTTAAGCAACCCGGCTAAAGTATGCGCGATCGTCTTTCTAATTTGCTTATCCTATCGATGATTAAAATGTGCAGCTGTTGTTATTAAACTAGTACACTGCACACGGGTCATTTCAACGTAACAAACACGAGTTGAAGATAAATTAATTAAATATACTACTACTGTATAATAAAGTTTCATATTGCATTGAATAGTGAATAATAATTATTTTCCGACTTTTTTTTTTGCTTCATGAAATTTAAAGTTGACAGAATCCTCAATATTGTAAAACGTTTTTCAAAAGCCAATTTTAGTATTTTGTCAAAACGGCGGGCATGTATTTTAATTTTTATTTAAATCGTATCTTTTATTATAGTTATGAAAAAAAATATGTAGTATTGTTATTTATTTGTTGTGAATGGATTCCGGAAAAAAAAGCTAGAGCGCGTTCGTTGCTCCCCACAGTTGTAATTTCAAGAAATGAAATTACAGTATTGAGTACCGGTAGGCCTTGTTTTAAAGGCAGATATAACAATAAATTTTTGCTTTTCTAAATTTAAGGGGAAAGAAAATATTTCTTCAATACAGTAATTAATTTGTGAAATGATGTAACATTATAATTGTATGTCATTGCTAAAAGCGTATAATTAGTTTAGATTTTGATCATGTTCTATAGAAGCAAATCTTATTTTTGCCCTCTCGAAGCTTACTTAAATCGATGAGAAAAATCTTGAAATCCGGGGAAAAACGAACATTACGTACCGTAATACAGTATACTGTAGTTGCTACGGAAACACCGCATGACATTGTGTTGTATAATTTTTTGCGAACGTAAAAAAAAAACGTAGAATGCGGGGAACGTAAAAGCGGAGTATTAATGATTCACGCATTTATTTTCAAGGCCAAAAGCCGATCTCGCACACGCTCCAAAATTTGGAATCTATTCGAACGAAATGATGCGGAGAATATATACACGGTCACGATTGGTCTCCATGTTACGATTGTGCGCCGGCGGAGGAAACCAATATTCTGGCCAATCACTTTCTCCCCGCACCAACGCTGTTGTTCTATGTAGTTGCTGTTCCAGCCTTTTTGTATGAAAAGGTGCATTTGACTGCGGTTATCACCACGCAACAATGCGTCGTCGTTATTGGGTACACTACATGCGCTGCATCTCGATTTGAGATTTATAATGTGCGAGAAGAAAAGTCTATAATCAGGTGTGATTAATCGACCAATTTTGTGTTTACGTTGGGCCGAAAGAAATTCCTGCTATTTTTGGTTCGTTTAGATACCTATTTAACTTAGTCAATGAAAACAAGCAGAGGTTAAGTAAAAATAATTGACGAAGTTGGAGTGACGTTTACCATGTGCGCTTACGCGTGTTATAGTAAAAGTTAATTTATTACAAAAATAATGAATTGGAAAATGAATGGGAGTTGTTGTTTTGATGATGTGTGAAAGCGTCGAAATGGCGGGCTGTGGGTGCGGATATCGTATTAATTACCAACTAATAGTATGCGCATTGTAAATGTCGCCTTTGACAGCGGTTCTCAGCTTTAGGAATTTTTTAATACCGAGATGAGCTTCGGTCTATTAGCTTAATAGCGGCGGATGACGACTCGTTGTTGCAGTTGACCCCGTTTCTATTTACGTAATAAAATAGTGGCCTGGAGCCGGGTTCGCTGTTTAGGCTGAATGATGCTTCTTTTTTTTCTCGTTTTTGATCGAAAGATTTATGGGTTGGGTTTATAATTCAAATGTTTGGGTTAATAAAAGCGGCAGAGGAAATAGTTGCGAGGGTGGGTCAATTACAAGATGAGATAGGCGAAGCCAGATGATGGAATAGAAGCAAATTGCAGCGTGTTTGCGATGCGGTATGCGCTCATAAAAAAAAATGAAGAAATATTGGAATGTAAACAAGATAAGTCGCTTCGTTACTAAAAAACATGTCCGTCACGACAAACTTTGGATGTATGAAAACATTAAGTTTGTATATTGTGCCGCCACAACAACTAATGAAAGCGATAAAATTTGTTTTCTCTATACTAGCATTTTAGTTTATCCAAAGTATTATTTTTTTTTATAAGTCTATTAGAATTTTAATCTTTGGTTTTTTTTCTCTTAATATTAATAGGTTTTTTTAAAAACAAATGTTCGTAGTAATGTACTGCATTGTTTTTAATTTTTCATAATGGATTTATTACGTAGTGAGTGTAATACCGTAATTATTATCTCATGATTGTTTGATTTGATTACGCTT
>JAQGAY010001750.1:0-12970 GCA_034698085.1 Polydesmus angustus
GATTGTTAAGGTCAGAGTACATTGAACAAAACGCTAGTAATATTAGCTACAAGTTCATTATGAAATAGGGCCCTGGTGGTGTCAAGTGGCAGTAATTGAAGGTATTTATTCAGCGAATTAATTCATCTGCTCGGCAGCAGCGTCGCCTACCTCCGCCTAATTAAGAAGGCGTAATTGAAAATGAACGCCGAAGAATAATAATTGATGACGTCAGCAGTTTTATCCTCGAGAAAACGTTTTGGTTAAATTCCGCGCCAAAGTCAAAGGGCCGAATTCGACGCTACCTACTCAAGGACCCATTACATCTGTGTGAGTGGGATTGCTAAACACTAAAATGATCGATGCAGAGTGCGCAAAAGGTCACGTGTTCACGCGCATGTGATGGAGAAATAGCAATTTCCGGTTCGCCTATGAAGAAAATATAAATAAATGTTAAATCATTTTAAATAAATGTTTACTTGAGCCTATAATAATAGTACAGTATTATTGTTATTATTTTAGGCGCAAAATAAACATTTATTTAAAATGATACTCAAATCTCGTTTTAACTCATTTAAAATTGGAGCTTAAACTCGTTTAAATGTAATTTTAAATTAAAAAATATCTCGCTCAAAATGACTTAAAAACGTCTTAAATATCGCTTTAAATTACTTAAATGTGCTTTAAAGTGACTTAAATCTCGTTCAAAATTACTTAATATCGCTTAAAATAACTCCAGAAAATTTAAACCTCGTTAAAAAAAATAGTTTAAATCGCGGTTAAAATAACTTAAATCTCGCCTAACACAGAATTAAATAAATTTTAACATTTTAAACGCGTTTAAAATTTAACTTAAAAATCTAGTTAACATTTTGTTAACTTAATCCAGATTTAAAGTTAAAATGTGGATTGCAATAATTTTTGACAGCAACCCATACTACAACAAAAAAAAAAATTAAAATTCCTCAAACGAGCTTTTAATTAAAACGAATGAGAAACCAAAAACTTAAAACTTGAAGTTTTAATACAAACTCTTGAACGCATGCGCATTAATTTGAAAGCAATCTCTTATCTTAAAAGCCTTAATTAAAAACGAAGCTTTCCAAGTTCTTTATACATCTCATGCAAATCCACAGTTTAAAATAAAAAATGATTTTAATAAATACCTCTTTAATTGCGCATAAACATTTGCATAAACTTTACCGGTAGAAATTTTAATTAATTAATTAATTAATCCAATAAAAGTAAAAGCTAATTTCCATTTCTCACATTTTTATAATTTGCATTAAATTAAAACAAATAAACAGTGATAATCTCAGCCAATCAGCAGAAACGAGTCAAATAACGTCGGCAAAAGTTCGAAATCCCTAAATTAACTTTGTACATTAAAAAAAATTAAGAAATTAAATTTTATTTTTTTAAAAAATGACGCTCGCCGGAAGCACCCTGTAGCATAATATGCAAATTTTGCCCGTTTTTAATTTCATTTATACTAAAAAAATATAAAAAAATAATAAAAAGAAGGTTGTAAATTGCAAATGGATTTGGCTTGTTATTTTCCACCGATATACACACACTTTCTGCGCCGGAAGCCATCCAACATCTTCATCCAATCAATTTCATTTGTTTTTCTCAAAAAATAAAAAAAAAACTTTTTTGTGTTTTTTTATTTTCTATTCTATTATTTTACGCAGGCCCTCTAGCTAAAAAATTAAGGAACAACCTTCCGTATGTATTATGCCCATATAAAAACTACATTTATTAATCTAGATTTAGCAAAATTACTACTGTATTAATATTCGGCTTAACGAGATTTGAATGACTCTCGTAAATGGAGTCGTAGGATGTAAACAATGGCGCGAACTGAGCCAAGTGCAATTTAAACACCCAAATTTGAGTTAAATTTGTTAAAACTCGTTTAAAAAGAGTTTCGAAAAGTAAAAACTCGAGTAAATATAATCTTAGAAAACAAACCCCCGCACAAACGGAGTTTAAGATTTAAATGCACTTTAGTAAAAAAAAACAAACAATTCGCCCAAATGAAGTTTTAATAAATAAAAATTCACGCAAATCAAGTTTTAATTAGTAAAATCCGTGTAAATAAAATTTTTAATAAATAAATTCTCGCGTAAATAAAGTTTCAATTTGTAAAAAAACGAGCAAATGAAATCTTAGTACATAAAGCTCCGCGTAAATGAAGTTTTAATTAGTAAAAACGCGTAAATGAAGTCTTAATAACTAAAAACTCGCACAAAGCAAGTTTTAAGTGCAAATAGCATTTTCAAATCGTAAAACAACCATCTCAATGGGTTCCCAACGGTGGTCTCCAAACGGAGGTTCCACCTCAGCACCCTCTCTATTACGACCCTCCGCAAAACAAATAAAAAATCGAATGGCAAAAAGCGGATTAAAATCAATCCAGATCAAAAATATTAATCTCCCTTTCAGTCTTATTAAAAAGCAGAGTGATCCGGGGGGAAATAAATCCCCTGTCGGCTTTCATTACACGGCGTGACCCGCATTTTCCTAAGCCCCGCCCCTCTTCTCCATTTCCTCCCAACACAAATTTGTTTTCCCCGCCAAAATAAAAAAAATTTAATAAATTTGTTTGCCGGAAATAATAATTTTGTTGAGTAAACAAGGGCTAAGAAAATGCCGCGAAACAGCTGCTGTAGACCCCGCCGCCCTAATTAAATCCCACCGACGACTCCTACGCATGCTCAACCGCGTCCCACACGTTGAGAGTGGCGATGAATTTGATTAATGAGACTGGCGTTAATCCGGCGGAGGTGGCGCTGCTACTCTACACGGACCCTCCCCCCTGTCATTCCCCTCGCCATTCACACTTGATCAGGTTCTAAAGCAGGGCCGGAGTTGAGGAGGCCCCACATACAGTTTGAGGCTATTTTTTAATCAAGATTAGGCAACGCAATTACTATTATAAACTACCGTATCCATAAAAAAACACAGAATTTTACTTAACGAAAAATATGAACGATTTTCTATTAAAAATATGTGAACGATTTTCTATTTCAAAAAATATGACCGATTTTCTATTTTAAAAAATATGAACGACTTTCTATTTAAAAAATATGAACCACTTTCTATTAAAAATATATGAACGGGTTTCTATTAAAAATATGTGAACGATTTTCTATTTTAAAAAATATGAACGATTTTCTACTTTGAAAATATGACCGATTTTTACCTTGAAAATATGAACGATTTTCTACCTTGAAAATATGAACGATTTTCTATCTTGATTTCCTAATAAAAAAATTATGAACGATTTTCTGAAAACAAAATATGGACCATTTTCTTAAAAATGTAGAACGGTTTTCTTTTTAAAAAAATGAGCGGTTTTCATAAAAGAACGATATTCTAATAATAATAAATAAGAACGGCTCTGTTGTCGCTATAAACACACATACCGGTAATACGAAGTATTTAATTAATTCCCCAGCCATTCTTTTAGGCTCCTCCCCCAAAATAAGTTATAGGAAATTATTAGAAATGGCTAGTAATTACCTGACCAGCCTCTCTCGTAGCGGATGCGACCGAGCAATGAAGAGTCCAACCGGCAAACGGACCGAACGAGTTTCTAAAAAAAAAAACCACTTAATTAAGAACAATTTTTAAAAAAATACAAATCAACGTGTTAATGAAGTTGGGTTCCCCGCGTTGAGTCCGGTCCTGGTCGACCAAACTCAAATAAATCAAAAAAGCGAGCTCGGACCACGTGATCGCTAATGCCCATTTATATGCGCCCAAAAAATAATTATTATTACCCCCCCCCCCCCAACACACCCTAATTGATCCTCGTCAATAACTGCCACCGTCGTCAGCAGCGCCCTCCAACGTCAAAACACGGAGTAATTAATTTTCGTTATTTTGGCGCTTTCTTATTAATCGATTCATCGATTTTTTTTCCGCCACATTCATTTGCCATCGAACTTTTGCACGTGCGCCCCTGCGCCTGCCTACCACTGATGTCACGCGCGAAATCTCAGTCGTAAAAATGGCGCTGCGCTCGTAAAAAGAAAATTCCGCCGAAGAATAAAAATGAATGAACGCGTAATTAAGAGCGGGGTGGGACTTAAAGTCCTCCACCAATTCCCATTGAAAAAGTGAGGAAAGACGTCGGGGACTTTTGAGCATCACGGGGAGGGAGAGGGATGATCGTCTGACAACATTACACGTGCCTACATGCAATCCGGCTTTGATTCGGGAAGTGTTGTCAGACCAACATTTTAACACCTTTAAGAGGAAACGATAGCTGCTAGTGCGGAGCTAAATTTGCATAGTAATTAAATTCCACTATAATTTTGGTCGCCATCAACCTTTGGCTCGCGCACCAAAAATATCCTTCATTTCTCGCTTTTGAATCTTCGTTTTAAGTGTTTCCGGTTATCCATAATACATGCAAACGGTGATCTAAAAGCCCATTCGAAAGCGGTTTAAAAGAGGTTCACGACGAATGATTCATAGATAAGAATTGACGGAGAAAGAAGTTCAAGACAAAAGGTCCACCACGCGTGGATTAGATTTGGCTAATAGCCCTTTGTCGGTGAGCGCTTTGTCTTTCACCGAGCCAACCAGCCCCTTCCCCACCAAACGCCCGCAGCGCCCCCCTGCTTACCGCTCCTCTCCCGGCAACCACGCTTCACAATTATTAACAGCTGTTTTGAGTTTTATGAAGTAAACAACTTGTTTGTTTTTTTGTTTTGGGTGAAAATAATATTAATTATTTAATTAATTAAGAAAAGCCGCAGAAACAGCACATTTCGCCACTCTAATACAGTATTATAACAATCCCAATTAGCGAGTTTTAATTAACGCCGCTCATTATTGACACTTTTATGAATCTCTAGGTAAGGTTTAGGGTGACGTTACGAAACGTTCGTCACTCGTGACATCACAAATAGTAACTACAGTATAAACAATAAAACCAACGTACCAAAATCCATCACTAAATTATGTTTTTTTCTTCAGCACTAGTCTAAAAACATCACATTTCGTACTAAAATCATCGCTTTTAACGGAGAAACCATCCCTAATCACGTTTAGCTTCAAAGTAAACATCCCAATTAACACTAAAATGGTTCATTTTAACCCACAAACTGTCACTAAATGACTCTTTTTAACACTAAAATCATTACTAAAAATATTTTCACCACTTTAATAAATCAAGGAAAAAAACGTAGTAGTATTCGATTTAAAAAGGGTCACTAACATTTATATGTTATAATAATAATAGCTCAATAAATCAATCAATGTGGGAGGAGCGCCATGAATGTGTACAGTAGGAATAAAAATTAACATGAAAAATGTTTCCAACGTTAAATAAATATTTTAATTTTAGGATAATAAAAATCGTTAATTTCGGAGAAAATTTAAATTAACGATTTATCAACAGAAAGAATTTGAAAGCGAAAAAGGAAACAACAGGTTGACCACAAATCTCCTTTGACAGCTGTTCACATTCATCACTACAATTTCCGCTCACCCTGTAACCTCCTCCTCCTCATTCCTTTAACAAAGTACACTATACATTATATAAAATAAAATAAAAAAGAAGAAGAAGAAATTCCAAGTTAATGATATATCTCGTGAGTTGACAACCCTGTTCGTCAACAAGAAGGAACCGGAAGTTCAGCCATTATTTCTACTCGCTCGACGTTTCCTCGTTCCTTCGCCACTTGTTTCGTACATGTACATGTATAGGGGGTTACGGGTAGGGGAAGGGTGTTGGTGTTGGGGGCTGAATGGCTGATATTAAATGGAGAGATGGGATTTGCCATGTCAACATTTTGATTAATGAGCGTGGTGTATTATTGTCGTCGGCTGACAGCCGCAGCCATTAAACCATTTGCTCCGCAGCGACATCTGACGGCTGACAATTCACTTACATTTTCATCGCTTAACAAGATTACTATGGACTATGGAATGCTATTACGGCGGTGATTTTCTTAATCTAGATTAAGGCTTTTAGTTTTATTTAAACTAGATTAACTTCCTTCTCAGGTGAAAGCGAAAATTATACCCGGATGTAAATAAAACCCAGATTTAAATTAAAAGGGAAAACTCAACAAAAAAATTTTTACAAAAAAACTTGAGATTTAAAAAAAAAACTTCGAGATTTAAAAAAATAAAACTTGGTTTTTTTTTTTTTTAAAAAAATTAATGAGATTTAAAACAAACACTTGAGATTTGCTTCCAATTAAATCTACACACAAATAATACCGGTATGCAATGTAAAGTCAAACATAAATCTTTTTTTTTTTTTCAAACATAAATCAAGCTGAGATTTAAAAATAACTAATTAAACGAGGTTTAAATTAAGTAAAAAATATTTTTTTAAATAATAAATCTCGATTTTCAATAATTTCTTTTGAATTTCTTGAAAATAAAAATAATGATGACAGAAAAAAAAAAGAATAAGTACAGAGATGAAGTGGTTTGTTTTTTTTTTCTTCCCAAAGCTTCTTGGTGACGCAATGTAATGGATCGAACGTCCTTATTTTTCTTTATTTATTTATTATTTTTTTTTTTGCCTATTACATTTTTTTAAGAAAAAAATGTTTTCTTGAATCCTCTCTTTAAAAAAAAAATAAAAAAACTCAGATTGATATGCTCGTTTATCTCGTTTTAACGAGCGTTTGATATCTACGCAAACCGGAAAACGGCGCGGAAAGGGTAACCGGAAGAGATGGTCAATTATATGCTAATCATGTTTACCCTTACCCTACCCTACCCTACATATCACATTGCGTTGCCAACGGAAGCTGACTTTACGATTTCTCCAAACTCACCCGGCGGAAAACTAGAACCCAAAATCTAATAATTCTTGTTACGTTTAAGTTGTTAAACGCTCAAAGAGCCTTTCTACGGTTAACTATGGGTTTTCACTTTTGACACTCGAAAATGGGATCGAGATTTTTGTTTTTGCACTTGAAATTTTTGAGCTTTCCAGAGAAACGAATACATTTGGCTCGCAATACGTTTGTTTTCTGTTTTTTTTTTAATCGCCTGTTTACAATAAGTGACGTCATACACAGCGCTCTCTGTCATTGGTCGCTCTTTTTAACTCGCTCTACACGTTAGAACGCAATAATATTAAATTTGTCTCTGCTATTCAATAAGAAATTCATCAATAAAACATTTCGCTCAATGCAAACAAATTTCGCTTTACATTCGTCTTTCTCAAACACAATGCATGCACGAAATGGTTGAACGACAATGGGGTGACAGCCATTGCGTTCACCTGCAAAACGGTTCACGACGCACCACCTCAGCTAACCTTACAAAAAAATAATAATAATAATAATCCAACCACACACCATGCATGCCATCAATACCACGAACTTATCAATTCAAAAAATGTAAGAAATTATCAATACTACAGTAGTACAAAATTAAAAATCAGTTGAACGAAATCAATGATCAATAGAACGAAATGAAGCGATCGATAGAACGAACTCGTCAATGTAATGACCTAGTGCACTGTGCAGCGATGAAGAAGATGTTGAATGGAAGGAATTTGTCAACATCTTTTTTTCTCCATTATTTTTGCAGAGAGTATTACCTCTACTGACTACAGTACTTTTACTAGCAGGATAAAGCAAGATGGCGGCGTTTGACGTCATTATTTTTAGCCTAAGAAAGAAGGGGTGGGGGTAAAGGGAGGAAGACAGAAAGGAAGGCAAATGTTTAGTTGGCAGAGGAAAACACACCTCTCCTCTATCTATACGGCTCTTGTTTACTTTTTGCCCTTTCAATCAAAAGCGCTGCTGTCACTTTTTAAGTCGAATAAACAAAATTTTACTGCTTGTTTTCTAGTCCTCGTAAATTAGCGCTAAAACGTGTTGCTTAAACATCCAACAACCCCACCCTACCACCGCCAGCCGCCTTTATTACTACTCTCACACACTCTCTATCCCGCGCTTACACTCCGACAAGCAATTCTCAACTGGATCTACGCAGCACTCAAAAGCCTCTCTAAAACGAAAGTGAAACCAGGTTTACAAGATCAAACGAAAACTTGTTCAAAAAGTCCAACTCAACATTTACAAAATGAAACGGGATTTATGAAATCAAACTTAATTCATAGAGTAAAACGAAATTTATAAAGTAAAACAAGATTCATAAAGCAAAACAAGATTTATAAAGTCAAAGAAGACTTATAAATAAAAACCAGATTTATATAAAAAAAAGATTTATAAAGTAAAATGAAATTTATAAAGTAAAACGAGATTTATAAAGTAAAACGAGATTTATAAAGTAAAACGAGATTTATAAAGTAAAACGAGATTCATAAAGTAAAACGAGATTTATAAAGAAAAAGGAGATTTATAAAGTAAAACGAGATTCATAAAGTAAAACGAGATTTATAAAGAAAAACGAGATTCATAAAGTAAAACGAGATTTATAAAGAAAAACGAGATTCATAAAGTAAAACGAGATTTATATAGAAAAACGAGAATTATAAGTACATGTACTCGTACTGTAAAACCAAATTTTCTAAAATCAAAAAAGATTTACAAAATCAAATACGATTCATAAAGCAAAACCCTGCAAAATTAGAATGAAAAAAAAAAAAAAAACGATGAATTGAGATTTTCCTTTCAATATAAACTAAACAAAGATTTATAAAAGTCAGATTTCAAAAGATAAATAAACAAGCGGAAGCTTAAGCTAAGCCGTTGTAGTAGTTACTGGGCCGAGTGGGATGCGCGTGACGTCACCTACCCTTCTTTCTCGATTCATTATTCATGGCGACTTATTGCGCAGACTCGGAGAGATTTAGTTGCATTGTGCAAATATTGATAAAGCTTTGACTTTTTCCTAATAAATAAGCTTACGTATGTATGACGTATGTACAACTGAATTCTTCTTCTTCTTCCTTTTAATTTATCAAATTTACGCCCGATTACCTCGTCTAAGCCCATCCGCCCACTCCGCGCATGCGCCCAACCCCACACACCACCCGACATCAAATTCCGAATCATCATAAATAATAAGAGCGAATTAATAGCATCAGCCTCCGCGTCCTTCTATACATTTCTCGCAGCGGAAATTGACGGCTGCTAATGAAGATGGCAGACGAAAAAATTAAATCAACCCTCAAACTTTTTATTCCCATTTTTATTTGAAACGCGGATTTTTTTTTTTTTTTTTAAACACGAATTTGCTTTTTGCCTTTTTTGTTATTTTGCTACTTTGGAATTACGCCATTTTTTCCCCGTTTTTTCTTCATTCAAGCTTTCAGAAATAAATTTTCAATATTGAAATATTTAAAAGAAAAAAAATAAACACAATAACAACGATGATGGATATTTACTAATTTTTAAAAGTCCGCTGGAGATAAAATTCCCTTCTCCAGATTTCATATGTCCGCTGGTCATAAATTCCCGCGCAAGTTCGCAACGTTCTATTTGTTTCCATTTTGAATCTGGCTTTACAAATTTCAAGTCTCGTTTTACTCTTTTTAAATCTCGTTATACTCTTTTTAAATCTCGTTTTACATTTTTTAAATCTCGCTTTACATTATTTAAATCTCGTTTTACATTTTTTAAATCTCAAGTTTTATTTTTTTAAATTTCGTTCAAATTTTTTAAAAATCTCGTTTAACTTTTTTTAAAATCTCGTTTGACATTTTTTAAAATCTTGTTTGATTTTTTTTAAAAATCTCGCTTGATTTTTTTTTTAAATCTCGTTTGACTTTTTCTTTTTTAATTTTTTAAATCTCGTTTTACATTTTTTCAAATCTCGCTTGATTTTTTAAAATCTCGTTTAACTTTTTTTTACATTTTTTAAATCTCGTTTTGCATTTTTTTAAAACTTATTTAACTTTTTTAAATCTCGTTTTATGTTTAGCTCAAGCATGCGCACACCCTTTTCCAATTTTAAAAAACCCCAAAAACGTGAAAACATAAATCTCATTTTTTAAAGGCAATATTAAATCGAGATTAATTCTTTACATCTAGATTCACAACCATATTCAGATTTTGAAGAGAGAGAAATCCGCAAATTAATGGAAATAAAAAAACTGACTAAGAAAACTCCGTTCCACTTCCGAGATTTTAAATCCGCAGACGAAATTTGGCGGACATAAAATCCTTGAAAACGAGTATAATAATAATCATAATAATTGAGGTTTACTAGGAAAACATTTTTATGTATTAGCAGCCCTCCAATTTCCCCCGCCGTCACCGCCACCACCGCCGCCGCCAACGGCGCTGCTTCCAACACCAAAAATTTAACTGGTCTCGTTAAATAACAAAAGAAATTGACTATTTCCGTTTCAAAACTTTTCACTTCCTGGAAATTCGGCTTCAATTTCATTTTTTTTTTTTATTAGTATTATTATTATTCTTAACGTTAACCAATGCAGTCGCTGTCTTCTCGCGAATAATTTCTGCATCAATTCTCCAAAAATCCCTATCGAAACCATTTCCAAAAGTGAGATTAAACGAGGCGCAAAACGAGGTAAAACAAATCACTCTCCCGCCACTACAAACATTGGCGCTGCGGGTCAAATGAATTATTCAAAAATAAACAAATAAATAAATTTAAAAACAAGTCGTAAATTGAGTGATTAATCTGGCTTTACGTCACAGATTAAGTGCAGTAAAAACCTCGTAAAAAATGTATAAACTTTTATCTTATTATTTTCCACTCGGAAATTAAGAAGAAAGGCGGTCGTGCGCGCGCGGGTCGCATTTGAACATTTGACATTGAACATTGAACATGAGCTAAAACAATGTATTTTTTTTTTTCCTAACAAAGATTTAGTAAAACCTCTCTTTCTCCAACAAACAATGTGCGCATGCGTAAACTTCAAATAATCGTGTTTCTCACAAGAATAAACAAAAATAAATATCCTACATTTCAACTTTACAAAAAAAAAAAATCCAATGAGGAAGAGAAATAAAAAAAGAATGTAAGTACCAAAAAGCTCCACACAAACATTTTAAAGAAAAAACCCTAATTTTTGAATAATGGTACTTTCCGCCTTTTTCATTTACACTCTTATTAACGGTAAGAAAAGAGAGAAAAAAACAGTGTCGTAAGAGGGCGCTGAATAACGAGCTAATTTAAGTCAACAACCAAATTATTATTATTTTTTTTTAGTGTTATGTTTTTTTTTTTCTGGTGTAAAACAAGGGTTGCCGTGCGGTGGCGCTCGTGTGGCAATATTACGTCCTCGTATTATTGTTATTATTGCGCTTGTCATCGTTTGAGCGGCGTTGTCAGCTGTTGAAGCAGACGAAAGGATTTATGATCCCCACTCCCACCCTTATACCTCCTAGGCTCCTACCCTACATTCTCCTTCCAAACAATTTGTCAAGCGCCAGCGCCACTAACGGCAGAGATAAATATAACGCGAGATGGAATAATTATTGTTTATGGAAGATGATAGGCCCACACCAGACACACACACACACACACACACGCCAGCGTCTTTCTCGCTATTTTTAAAACACACACGCCACTACGCCTAGTGCGAACCGGAAACAAAAATACAAAAAATTAAAACTTCTTCCGCTCACATTTTTTTTTTTTCACCGTATAATACAAAATATCAACAAGAATAATTATTCTACTGTATTTATTTCCAGTCTAGAGGGAGTCTACCGCCGGTGATACTCAAAATGCCTCAATCGAGTTTAGGTCAACACCAAGTGCTTTGGTCATTTTAAACCGACGAAAAATGAGTCTCATAAAGCTCAAAATTATTAATTAAGTGCGGTTCAAAGTGAATTTAACTGGGTTCAAACTTCAAAGTAATCTTAGAAGATGGGGAGAAAAACGTATTCCGTACCGTTAGGTACATTTATTCCCGCCGATAGGTTCTGCCTAGCTGCCTTACGATAACTCTCTCTCTCTCCCCTCCGCGTAAGTTGCGTAACCTATTCTCGTTGGAGGGTGGGCGGAGTTTGTTGGTTGGTTGGGAGGGGGAATGCAAAGCCCGAATCCGGTTAATTAACCCTTTCCGCGGTGTTCAAAGACGGGGAAAGATGAAAAGCAAAACTAAAAATAAAACTCCCTTCTACTTTTTGACTAAGGAAGGAGAGTATTATGTACGTGTACTAATTAATGGCGTCTTTATTTACGAACTAATTAAAACAGATAGGTTTTCATGTTTTCACACAATTCCACTACTGTATATTTCACTCAAATTAAAAATGCGCGAAAATCGTTTTCATTGGCGATTACAACTTCTCAATGGAAATAAAAAAACTCCCCCAGACATTTTGTAATACTGCCGCAACATTCATTGTCAACTGTTATACAGTGATAATAATAACACACACAAACAATGTTATCCATTTCTAAGTTTCTAAGAACAACAAAATTTTTTTTTAAAAAAAAAGAACTCTTAAATTTTTCTATAAAAAAAAGTTTCATAATAATAATTATAGAAATAAAAAGCCAGCGCGAACAGTATTCACAACTCACAAGTAAACACTCCGTTAAATAGAATTTTAAAAAGCAAACACTCGATTAAACGAAAGTTTAATAGTGAGCACTCAGTCAAACGGAGTTTCAGAAGATAAACACTCGATTAAACGGAGTTTCAAAAGTTAAATACTAGGTTTAATCGAAATTTAAAAAAGCGTGCGAACACTCGATTAAACGAAAGTTTAAAAACGAGCACTCAAGTCAAACGGAGTTTCAGCAGATAAACATTCTGTTAAATTTAAAAAAAAAAAAAATCGTCTAAGCGGAGTTTCAAAAGTTAAACACTCGGTTAAACGAAATTTCGAAAGTTAAAACATTCGGTTAAGCGGAGTTTCAGAAGGTAAGCACTCTGTTAAAATAAAGTTTTAAGAAGCGAACAATCAGTTAAACAAAATTTTATAATGCAAGCAGCGCCGCGCCGAGGGGAACAAGCGCCCTTGTGCAAACTGTCATGATAGCGCCCCCCTGGGCGAACATAGTAATATAAATAATAATGTAAGCGCCGAGTTTGCGAGGCGCGAAATTT
>JAQGAY010001751.1:0-12962 GCA_034698085.1 Polydesmus angustus
AAATAGTTCATTTTCATTAAAATTTGACTTTTTTATTCGTATTTTAAAAACTACGTTAATTTAAGGACACACTATATGTATATTTATAATTGAAATCGGTAGTATTTATTGCCAAATAAAAATTAATCTAATCGGATACATTAAACATCAAAAATACAAAATAAATAATCTTGAGTTTCAATGTTTTTATATCAATTTTAACCACCATCAATGATTATGCAATTTATTCAGTACTCAAATGTTTTTGTGTAAAATTTAAATATTGTTTTTCAGTGTTATTTTTCATCGGAAAAAGCCACCAATTTCAAGTCCCTCATCTTCAACTATCTATGTTTTCCTAACCACGGAGATATCAATGCGTTTATCACCGGAGAAACCTTCATTCGATTCGCAAGACAGATGAGAAATCCAGTCAGTGAGCATCAACTTAACCACACCTACATATTAATGTTTTCAAGATGCAAAAACACCTTGGATCGACAGGGTAACAACTCATTTATTCAATCTATTTTTTACACCCCCAACCATTGCGCATTCACTTTCATAAAAATAAAATGTAGTCAATTATTTTTACGACACCATTGTTTCATTATCACGAAACGCAATAAAAAAAATAAACTGAAAAACCTCAATTAAACTCGTCTAAAAATAACAGATAGAAAAGTACTATACTGTATAGTCAAAGCCTCGGTATAGTGCAGTACATGTATATAAAAAAATTCTTTGATCTTATCCGAGTGTTTATTTACTTTGGTATTTCTTATAGCTGTGGAAGAATTTTTTCGCACTTGCTTTCTACTCGAAGCAGAAATAGAAGGTAGTAAATACGCATGTAATCAAGAGTCACTTTTTTTGACGTCTGTAGTCGACGCTATTTCTGTGGCTTGTGTAAGTATACAGTATGATTTTGTTTGAATTGCTAAATATTACTACTTTAATAATAATTATTAGGTTCACGGTGAGAAAAGTACAACGGTTGAGTGTTTTCAACGCTTCTTGCAAGCTAACTTTCCCCATTTAATCCACTCCAGTTTGCACCGGTGGTTGGTGCGCAAGGTTACAACTATTCAGCCCCTCCCTTCGAACACAATAAAGGTAATGTACGTCATTCATTTACTAAAAAACTTAATTGTGAAATCGCGATTGAATTGTGGAAAAAAAAGACATTAGCCATCCTATTTTTTGTAATTATAATGCGAGCTCGTGAACATTTTTTCCAGACTGACTGTAATGGCATGCTGCCAAGATCACCTTCAAAGAGTGTAATAGCTAATGGAAATAACCATCATAGCGAAGATAATGATCATCAGTTGCATCCAGTATTAGTATGGTTATTTTCTAACGCATTACCAGTTTTATACACAAAAAAGAAACAACCAACATTTCGTTCAAATCTCAAAAATGGTGGACAATATGTGTTAAAACCACAAGAAATTGTAACTTCTTTGGTAATTTTTTGTTTATTTTTTTCTAAGAAAATATTTACTGATCATTGTATAATTTTTACAGATGAAGTACGAAAGTGGTTTAGATTGGGAATTATTATACAGTACGTCTACTCACGGCCATTCAATGAACAGATTGCAGCATCACGTATTTGCATACCGTGGTCCTACAGCTCTGATTGTAAAAACAGATGGCGACGTAATGTTGTGCGTAACAATCGACCACGAATGGAGGTTAAAACGGGTTTAACAATATTTTCCAAATTATAAGAAATTATAACAAAGTTTTTATATTACAGGGAAAGAGTTCCGCGATGGGGAGGAAATCAATGTGGCATCATGCAGATAACCCCTTGCTTCAAAAAATTTGAATGCAAGTATTTATAAGATAATATATTTTAGGAATTTATTTTCTTACCTTAATTTACTTTTAGCTGGTGATAAACTTATGTATTTTAATTTGACCACGAGAGGCTACCCATTCGGTTTGCACGTAGGAAAGAATCCGAAAAATCCTGTTTTGGAGATCGATCAAGAGTTGTGTGTAGCTAAAGTCGAACAAATACCGTACAAATTAGAATTATTAGAGGTAATTATACAAAATACAATTTTTTTTAAACAAATCATTTTAACTTTAATAAAAATAAAATAGATCTGGGGATGTTCAGGTTGTAATACAAAAGAAGATCAGTTGAAGCACAAAAAATGGGAACAGTGCCAAACGGAGAAACACAAAAAAGTATAATCTTTATTTAAAAGTCTATAAATAGCTGCTAATTTCGTTTTTAGATTAATCTTAATAAAGTCGACTGGAATGAAAATCCTGACAGATATATTCTGGAATTAGCAGGAAGACCAAGTTACGGGGTTAATTTTAAAAGATAACAGTTCCTATATTATTGTATTAAGAAGTTTTTAAACGTAATTTATGGGTGATGCGAAATAATGTACAGTGTTTTTGTTGGTATCTGAGTTTATGTCTAAATTTTCCAGATTTGTGATTTCTTAAAAGTTATTATAAAAGAGTATGCTTTGTACATGAGAATACGAATGAAAGTGAAATTAAATTATAACTTTAAATTACCTGTGGTTGCTGAGGATCCACGAAAGCTTTAAAAACGAGGAATACCAAAGCACAAAACATGAAAATCAGGGTAGCAGTGAATAAGTTAAATCCACAAACATAAGATACACCATAGGCGGCCGATACATATCCGACGTTTTGTTTACTAGCAAAACAGCGAAGACTAATTCGAGGGGGTAACACCCTTTCTTGAGTAACAGATAATGATCCGTGAAACGCATCAGAAGTGCACAGACGAGGATGTTGAATTATTTGCCGACTCAATCTTCCGACTAAATCTTTTCTTTCATATAAGTGCTGTATTTCTAACGCAAACTAAAAAATAAAATTAATTCAGCATCTAAAAAGATAATAATTTATGATAAATGGCAAGTGTACTTGATCATTAATTAATGTCGATAGTTGATACAAGATGCGCACTAATGGACCAATTTCGTAACTTCTTATTAATTGCAAATCAGGATTACCCAAATATTCCATATAGGGCTTTCGAGATTTATTTAAAAGCTAATTCCACAAAAAAAAGTTAAAAGTAATCAGCAAGCTTCGAAAAACCCAAATCACCTCAATGCAGTTGCTTATAGCTAAATCTGCATCAGTAGAATCTTCATAAATTCGGGACTCAAAAACCGAACTATCCAAATTTTCCACATTAGGAGTGTAATCCTCGAACTGCATTTCAATCTTTTAAATAAATAACTCAAAATTAAAATCACATAAATCTTAATCAATTAACTCAAATACTTGAAACAGGTTTGAAAGTTGAATTAATCCATATTCTAAATACTGATCAATCTTTTCTTCTTCCGATTTTAAATTAGGTTGTTCATAATCAAATACAAAAAATGACTCAATTGAAGATATGCAGTTTCCTAACCAACTCCTCTTCGTCTGCGTTGTTTTTGGTTTGGATGACATAAATTTCTTCTTTGCTCGATAAATATCGTATAATAATTGTTTAACCTAAAAACAAAAAATTGAATTTCATTATGATTGTAAATCTCAATTTTTATATTACTTGCAAAATTGTATTTTCGCCAAAAATTGCACAGTAATTGTAGTTCGGTCCTTCAAGTTCAATAATATGCTGCCTTATAGCATTTGCGTGACTGGCCTCACTGGCTGCTCTGGCTAGTAAACTTCTCGTAGAAATATTACTTGACGGCAATATTCGAAACATAGATTCAATCACCATAGACTCAGCTAAATAATTATACATTTACATTACAGATTAAGAGCTTAAAAATATATATTTTTAAATACAGTATTATTTTCTTACCAACTTTTATAAGAATGTTTAAATTCGACTGAGAAAAAACCTAATTACAATAAAATGAACGCAAATTTAAAAAAAATTAATATCATTTAAAATAAAATAATAACACTTAAAATGTAAAATAACCTTGCAAACCCTATGAAGCATTTGACCATTTTTTGGTGAGACAATGTCAACCCTCAGCAGACGCTGTATCATTTTTTGGAAAAAAACACTGTAAAACATTATATTTTCTTCTACGTAAGGTTGCCTGACAAAAGAAAATGTTTTTTAAATTGTTGTCGAAAATACTAAACCAATAACTAACCATGAAGATAGAACAATACGATCTTTTTCATCAGATTTATTCGTCGATCCATGGCTTGTATGCACGTTAACATATCTCCAAGGTTGAATATAACTTAACCATAACTCCAAAACCTAGGTTATAATTGTTATGACCTTTAATATTTATTGCATTTTGATGGCCTACTGTTACTTGCCATTCTAAAAGATGCGTCCAAAGGCCAGTGATCAAATAAATGTTTTATAAAATAATACAATCTTTTTTGAAGTAGATGAGGAATGATCGCTCTGAATAAAATTGTGAATTGAATATTAATTCATTTTCAAAGTCAAAACAAATAAAGCTTACTTTTTAAGATCGTCGAAAGCACCAAAAGGAACAAGGCTAGCACTATTAGAAAAGTAAAGAATGTGTTTGACTAGCATTCTCGCCAAACGAACATGGACACAAGATGGGAAAAAGGAAGACTAGAAAAAATCAAATATGTAATTATTATTTAAGTCATTGTTAAAAGCAGTTTTTTAAAGTCACCTTTTCTGGCGTGGAACGAGAATCTTGATGTGAATCGGAACCAAAATGATTCAACCAAAAATCAATAAAAGCCTATTGTACATTAAATTTCAATTAACAAACAATTCTTAAAATAGTTGTCATAGAATAAATAACCTGTGCCAAAACTTCGTTCCGCCACAATTCAGAATTCCCCATTTCCTTTGATAAAGTATAAGGCGACAGTGATTGTTTTGCAGTAGGAATTTGTTTAAATAATTTAAGAGCAGATTGTTTGTTATTGCCATGAGAAGGACTGCAGGACTTCCTAAAAAAATACTCCGTCATTAAAAATTTTAAAACCCAGATTATATATAAATATATTTTTACATATCAATCGTTTTTCCGGGTGGTGATAGAGTGTGGCCAAGTGATCGAGATATTGAAGCCATGCTACCATCACGAGGCAAAAAATAATTAAGGTAGTCTTCAATGAGATATACATATAAACAGTCACTTTGCTCTTTACATTCTAAGTTATTCTACATTTGATTCAAATATTAGATAAATCGAGACACAACTTATTTTGTAGAAAATTACATACTTTTTGAGACTGTGATCCAATTAAAAAGTAGGCTAAATGAAATATAAAAAACTCGAACGGATGTAAACGACAGTTAAAGAATAATTAGTTATTTAATTATTTAAAAAACCTTAATTCACTATAAAGGATATTCAATACCAGATAAGCAGGAGTTTTCCCCGGGCTTTGGGCTTGCAATTTATTTAGGTACATAGAAGGAACAATGCCACTATCAAAAGTTCTTTGAATAGGAATAGGTAAACAATGTGTTGGAAATTCATATTTTAAATAAATGTCGCTGTTTAATTTATTAATAAATCTCATCAAAGGTCCCCTTGGGCAAAGAAATTCTCTTAAAACATCAAAATCACGGACATATTTAAACAGTTGACCAACACCCCAACCAGGGTGGCTTCCAAATCCAAAAATGCTTTCCACTAATAAAGGAAATAATGAACGCGCTTCCTAATCACAAATATGTATAAATGAATTATTCTTATAATTATTTTTTAAACTTTATTTCAAATGTGTTTACTTTAAAATTGCATTCGTTCATTAGTGATACAAGTTCATCGCACCTTCTGCTTATAGGCTGTGCCAACGCACATTGAAACTTGTACTGTAAGTTATAATAAATGTTAATGTATAAATAATTATCAACATTTTACAGATTTTTTTCATAAAAACAACAAACTTACCGTGCACGAATATTCATGAGGAATGTTTACGGCCGCCATTTTCAAAACTTTGTGAATTTATGAAAAGGTGATACCAAAAGAATGTCATAACAATTATTATTTTTTATTCTGAGTTACTATTTAAATATTAATATAAATCTTTTAAAAAATTACTTTTTACAAGCTAATATATGTTTAAATTTAAGATAAACATAATATAAATTAAATGTTTTAAATTTAGTTAATCATTCGCTAAAAGGTGGCATCCTCACGTTTATTGAAAATGGCGGACGCCGAGTGTGAGCAGCAAGCAAATGAAAATGACTTCGACATAATGCACGTTGATTCAGTGCCAGCAGCTAGTGATAGAGAAGATTTAAGTATATCAGCAACAAATAATCTTAAGGATATTTTGCCTGATGCATCATTGTTCGATAAGGTAATGTGCAGTGCCTTGTAGTTTTATTAATGTCTGGTTGCCAGTGTTGAGACTACTGGGTGGAATGATGGTTTTCAACATTTGAGGGAAAAGATTTATATACTGTAGTAGGGTTCAGCATGGATAATTCTAACTTTATTTTGCAGGTAGACGAAACAAAACTAGCGCAAAGAGCTAACCGTTTCGGCACTGACGTGTCAATTAAAAAAATGGTAGTAGACGAATCTGATCTGAATTTGTTGTATCACAGGTACAGTATAAGTGACAGCAAATATATTTTACTATTACAGTAATATTTCTGTAACAATTTAGTTAATTATTTTTATTTCAGCTTTGAAATTGATAACCATGAAGCGGCAGAAACGAAGCATAAAATTAGACTGAATGCAATTCACTTACGTGGGGTGGAAAGTATGAATACTCAAGATGTTCTAGATTATTTTAAAGATTACTCTCCCGTGCTGGTTGAGTGGATTAATGACCAATCATGTAATTTTATTATGAAATTGACTTTTTTGTTAATAATTTTAAACATTCAAAATTGTAATTAAATGCAACAGGTAATGTTGTATGGTCAGAATCAATATCTTCAGCTAGAGCAATGTTGGATTTAAGTCGACCAATACAGAGGAGCGTTACAAACAAAACCCCAGTGTCTAAAGGTAAACTAGAATGTTATAATTAAATTTTTATCTTAGTAACCTAAACAATAATTTTGTTAGAATTTGGAGACGAAATCGCTAGTGAACCCGAAGAAGGAGAGGACGTTGAAATGACGGAACAAGAAAATGATCCGAGAAATCGACACACGTCCGACGTTGGCGCGCAACATAGCCATTTCAGAAGAGTGGGAATATTGAAAATAAGTTTTGGAATTTTTAAATCATACGATATACCATTCTAGAACTCAGGAGATCAATCGAGCACGCCAGTGCCAAATAATAGTCCTGTCGATTCCAGTCAAATTGATGATGTAACCTCGTCAATTGGAACCGCAGTAGATAGTTCCAAAATAGAAATTCCCGTACCACCTGGTCATTGGAGAATAGGAAATTCCACCGATAAAGCTAAGGCACTTTTATTACGATTTGCCTATAGGTCTGATAGAAAACATCCTGGAGCAGAAAAATTAAGTCAATATTACGTAAAACATGGAAATCCTAACTATAAAGGTTTTTTTTTAATAAAAAAATCTTCAGTTACATTTCATAATTTCCAAAATTTGTATTCTAGGATTAAAAGGAATCATCAGTTCATCATATAAAAGTAAAGTTCTTGACGGTAGGAAGAGACCTCATTATGTAGATTTGGACGCACCTACAGGCGATAATCTATACAAGACAATTCCTTCAGATTCAGAAGACGATTTAAGTAATGAAACTTTCGAAAATTCAGTACATTCAATCAGTATCTACAATGTACAAATTTTAGTTAATACAGGCATTCAACAAGAACAAGCAAAAAGACCCAGAATGAGAATGTATGCGGATGAAGAAGAAGAAAAACAAAAGAAGTAAAACTTGAGTTTACAGGAAATTGGAGATTTGTTAGAAATAATCGTACTGTATTTTTAGTAGGTCATCAACCTCTGCTTGTTCAGCTTTACATCCAGCAGATCTTCGAAATAGAATAGTCCACGAAAAATTACCGACTGTAGGTCATCCTACTTCTTTAGATGATCTGAGGACGCGTTTGTACTCGCGACAACCATGGAATACCCCTCAAGAAGACGAATCTTTTGACCAGGAGTTAGCGGATGTACAATCGCTTTTAACTCCAAAAAATTTAAGTATGCCGATCGTAGTTGGCGATTTACGTAATAAATTAGAAAAATTACGCCAAGCGAGACAGCCAAAAGTTCCACTTTTAATTGAAGTAACGCAGGACGATGCCTAATTTTTTTAAGTGATCGATTTTTTATTGTTGTAGATAATGAATTTTTTGCAAATGGCTTTTTACAAAAACTCAAATCATGACACCAAATTTATTCATTAAGCAGTTTTAAATTAACTATTCATAAATTGGAAGTTTTTTCGTTGCGTCATTCTTAAATTGAATAAATCAACTTGTTATACACCTAATTTAAACACGAGATATTGGATAAGCTATCTTTATTGAGATTTAATCTATACTTTTATGATTTTGTTGTAGTTCAATAATTTTAACAATGGGAACCGTTAAAGTTAATTAACAACGAATAACGCGATATAGTTATTAATTTTGAATACCACATTTAAGTTCTATTTTGAGAAAATTGTTACTTAAATTTTAAATTTAATACGCATGGTCTTTAATGAAAAGGCCTTCCTGTGCTGCAGCTCCAGAAATGCCACCAGTATATTTACCCAAAGAAGCTTCACCATTGGCCTAAAAACAAATTAAATTTTAAGCATTATTGTATAATTTTTGGCGTTTAGACTTCAAACAGGTTACTGTTTAAATACTTTTACACTCATAATTGCAAATGAACTTATCGATACTTAAGAAGTTTGGATAAAATTTAACTTAGTATAGGATTATGGGATTACATACAATAGTATCGATTCATTAATGCAATAATTAAGATCAACAAAAAATAATCCCAACAAATAAAATAAAAAAAGCAAAAAGGGTCTAACCAGGCATAATAAACAGGAATGCGTTATAAAATGGAATTGCAGAAGTACATTCAGTAGGTATGGGTTTTCACAAAATTTGATTGACTGGCAGCCAAGCTAGTAATACTGCCAGCTGAATATTTGCCTTGAGAGGCCAATCCATTAGCCTAAAATTTAAAATAAAAAAAAACGCCCAAAATTTTAAATAAAAATTAAACAAAAGTAAAATGAACATAATTATACACTAAACAAGCAAACAAAATCAAAATGCAACATACAAACCCAAAATATTTAACAACGTAATTTACCTTCGCTCTTTTCAACAACTCTCCTTGACCAGCAGCGACATTTTCGGGTTTACCACCCCAAGCCTTTAATACACTAGCCTGAAGAGCACGGCCGTAGCTGAAGGTCAATGCCCATGGTTTTTTGCCTTGATATTGATTGATGGCATTCAAGTTAAGAGAAGCTTCCTCTTCAGATTGTCCACCGGACAAAAATGTTACACCTGTACAGTTATAAAATAGTTTTAAATTTTAAAATAGCCTTTAATAATGAGTTCTCGTACCGGGAACAGCCGGAGGAAGGGTTCGTTGCAAAGCAGTGACTGTTGCACGGGCGTTATCTTCCGGTGTATATTTGGTGGGGCAACTTTGACCGGCAGTTACCATATTAGGTTTCAACAATGTGCCTTCCAAATAGACATTGTGATCGCTCAAAGCCTTATACACAGCAGCAAGAACTTTTTCTGTAACTTTCTGGGCGCGCTCAAGATCATGGTCGCCATCGGGCAATATTTCCGGCTCAACAATCGGTACCAATCGATTCTAAAAATAAGACATTAAATTTGCAACTTTAAATTTATCTTTAATTCTCATATTTACGGCTTGGCAAATCGAAGCGTAACGAGCTAAAACATTGGCGTTTTCAAGAATAGACAAAGGTGAAGGTGTATTCTTTCCGATTTTCAGAACGCAACGCCATTTGGCAAACTGCGCACCTTCGGCCTTGTACTTTGCACAACGTTGAGCAAGTCCATCGAGACCTAATAAATTATAAATGCAATGAAGTTTCTAAGTTTAAAGAGGATTAAGTTAGCAAGAATCTCATTAAGCATCACATTGCATGACAACTTTATTTTAAACAGAATAAAAATTCAACACCCACTATAATATGTATAGAAAGAAAATCATCAAAACCAAGTTGTTTACCCATGCGGAAAAAATTTCTTTAAAGCGATAATAATTATAAACCTTGAGTGGTGGATTCATCTTCAGTTCCCAATAAAGTGACGACGCCGGTGTCAACTTTAATGCCTGGAATAATTCCCTTTTTCTGTAATAATTGAGGAAATGGTGTTCCGTCATCAGCTTTCTGATACAAAGTTTCTTCATACAAAATAACGCCACTGATGTGTTCAGCAACTTTGTCATCAGCTGTGAACAACAACTGCCTGTAAAGGCGGCGGTTCTCCAAATTGTTTTCAGCACCGATGTTAGCAAAACGCTTTCCAATTGTTGCTGAGTAAGCGGAAATAAGAGAAAATGACTCGTATCGTTTTATAAATAAACTTGTTTTATATTGTTGCACCCACCTGTGCTTTCATCAGCAGCCAGAATGCCTTTTCCTGGAGCGACAATTGCCTTCGCAATTCCTGCCAACTCCTCCTGAAGCTCTTTTGACAAGTAGCTGAAGTGAGCCATCGTACTATTCTAAATTCATATAGGATAAAACCCCGGATTAGGAAAAGTGTTGCACAATTAATTGTGGTATTCTCCTCCTTCAATTGTAAATCAATTCTACGAAGTATTTCGCAGATGCAACATTCGTTAAAATTTAAATTTTTATTCCAAACAACCAACGCGAAAGACAAAAAAAGGAAGAAAAATACCGATAATAAAAATTGACTATTTTTTGCTTAGAATTTTTATACATAATTGTATGAAACCGGTTTTAGTTTCTAAAAATAATTTCCTAATCAAGTTGAAAACTGGCTATAGCTTAGTCCAGAGGACAGTCTCTCATTTAAATTATTCGAATAAAAATTTAATGCTAATCATTAATCAATAAAAAAATCAATTTATCTTTTTTGGAATATTTAGTTTTAGAATTGCTTAAAATTAATAACATTTAATCTACCGGTATTAACTCCTTGATTTAATATAAGCACCCTAAATTTAATACATGTACAAGCTCTTATTTTGTAAATTGCAGTAAATTAATCCTATTTTTAACCGTTTTAAAATTAAAATATAAAACTACAGTAGACGGGGAATAATACGTCGACCTCAAATGGCCTTCACATCAACTTCCCAGATTTTTCTTTTAAACTAAATTTGATATCGCAAGGCGAAAAGTAGTCATTGAAGGTTGCCCTCCAAGAGTTGTCTAAGGCCTTGAACTAGTTCTACGTTCATGCTAACAGCCCCTAGCACCTTTATAATGCTCAAGATTATAATTTGTAGCTCCTTCCAGTTATCTATCCGACACTAACGAGTTTGGGACGTAAATAGAAAAAACAGTACTGTAGATGTATAAATTTTCTTATTTCACCCGCAAACATCACCCATTAATGCCCAGTGAATGTTTTAGGAAGTTTTTCACTTTTTCTTAGAAGAATATTAAATTTGCTAATATGAATCACAAATTAGTATCTGATCGATTAGTATCGCCACAATCTCACGCAAAAAAAAAAAAAAAATTACGACGCCATCAACTAATGACATTTCATTGACCTTGAATTTGTCAATTTGATCAAGAACCGGCAACAGTACTTTAAGTGCCATTAATTCTTTCTTTTATTTTTAATCCGGTTCAACTATTGCGCTCAAACCATACTAATATTATAATAATTACGTTCGATTTTAAAATAAATGTATACTTACTGATTGGGAGACTCGGAATTCTAAACCGAACAAGACAGCAATTCAAACAGGAAGAACGCGTCAAATTTTTCGATGCTCTCTTTTTATATAAAAGGGCGTGGTATAAAGCTAAATTTCTATTGGCTGGTACATTTAGTTAATAAAATCATCTGCTAAACTTCTATTTTCAATCAAACTTTTGAAAAATTTGCTTTTTTAATAATATCATTAAACTAGAACATGCAATTATAAGCTATGGATTTGGAAAAAATAGGTGAAAAAAAGAAAAAAAGGAGTGATCATAAGAAAAAAAAGAAGCATTTGAGCAAGAGATCGCGTTCATGCAGTACTTCAAAATCTTCTTCACGTAAACGTCGGTCATCATCGAGTAGCAGCAGCACAGATGATGGGTAACAAAATAATATTAAAAACACTGACCACGTATTAACTCAATTCACGGACGTTTTAAAAAGATGTATTATATTTTTAATAGATTAAGAAAAAAAAAGAAAAAATCTAAAAGATTAAAGACTTCTAAAAAATTAAAGAAATTGAATAAGGAAAGCAAAGATGATCAGCTCTCTTCAGATGAAGGTTTTTCAACTAAAATAGCCTACATAACTATAATATATTAGTTAATTACATGTATATGCCTTTTTTTTAGATATCATTGGTCCTCTCCCAAGTGCTATGTCAAATGATAATATGAAACCATTAACTAAAGAAGAATGGGAAAAACAGCAAAGTGCTGTAAGGAAAGTTTATGATGAAGAAACTGGAAGAAATCGGTAATTAAATTTTTAAAAAACAATTATTCCATAAGTTTAGTTCAAAGATTACTCAAAATAATTTATCGTAATTAAGACTTGTGCGCGGCGATGGGGAAATTATAGAAGAAATGGTTTCTTACAAACAGCACAAAGAAATTAATAAGGTAAAATATAAACTAAAATTTTAAAATACTGTAAAAAAAATTCAAATTTTTTAAAATTAGGCGGCAACTTTAGCAGATGGTCAAGATTTCAAATTAAAAACTGGATTACGCAAACTTTCATAACTTTAAAATTACCGGTACTTTATTTGACATTTAATTCAATTTATGAAATCAAATATTATATTGGGAGACAATTGCAAGAATAAAAAAGTATACTTTAAATTATATTTTAAAACAGAAATTAATATACAAATTAGTGCTATACAAAACAGACAATATACAGGATTC